>JAMPIV010000150.1:455000-585000 GCA_024509875.1 Oreohelix idahoensis
CGCTAATTGCACAAAAAAACACGACCTCGAAACGCAGGTGTTCAAATCTACGTAGTATGGAAGAGAAGGGATATTTGTGGTGGCTGTGTCTAAAAATAACTTTTAACGACAAAATTTTGGAGGGGAGAGAAAGGTTGGTTCAAAAATCGAGTACATTTTGTAGAAACACAAGTAGAGACGGACAGACTAACAGATAACCATCCATACTTGACTGAAGCATGACTGAAATGACTTTATGGTAGGAAATTTGAATTTAAAATAAACCTAGGCAGTGATTGGCCACAGACAATCATATCATTAGCGCTCAGACGCGAAAGTGGGGCCATTCTTCAATAGTTGTTCAGTGATAGACACAGATTTTAAAGTGTGGTGATTTCCATATGAAAGAAAGTGTAAGAAATTTAGGGACGCCATACTATAGCCAGCAGCTCAGCTGAGTTTTGCTAGCAGTTCTGTGTTATTTATTCATAATCTGAGCTGCGAGTTTCTGTTGTCAACCAAGCCGTGACTATTCAGTTGGTGACTTTACTCGAGTGTATCTGTGCAGTACTTGTGACAGAGACCACCATTATTGCCCGCCAGCACAGAGAGGTGGGACCACCAGATTTCAGCACCAGAGCTACAACTAAAAGATGAGTGAGCCTCTGGTCTGCTGGACATTCACCAACCCCGTTTAGTTACTAATACCCTCATAAAAATTCCCACCATTTTCTGGACACTGTGTAGTCAATATAGACAGGTGTGATGAGGCCACCCCAACAGCACAAACATTAACTATCCTCCCAAGTAGATGACTACTAGAACATTTTAATAAAACTACTAGTATAGTACATATATATATGTACACTATTGCATTTATGATATAATATTCCATGCATTTCTTTCATAATCTCTAAATCCTTTTAAGTTCTGGTCAACCTAAAAAATTGATCCAGAACAAAATAAATGTAATATAATTTTTATCAAAAAATTTTACACACGTGAGTTAGTTCAGTGTATTTTAACATTTATTAATATTATTAGTCTTGTTAAATATCTGTGGGTATATCTATAACCTATTACACCACACTACATATCATAACCCTAGACACTTTACGTAGCCACATTCATTAAAAAAAAATTAAGTGTGAGGTCGTAGTGGTAGCAAGAAAGGCCTTCTGACAATTCTCAACTACATTTTATCTCAGGAGCCTTCACAGCTGGCCTCATACAATTACATTTAGTAATATCAACATCATACAATACCATCAACACCACTACATATATTGGGGTCTTGTCCAGGGGATAATTAGCCCAACAGTAATATTAGGATCTCCTGGTGGGAGAAATAAAAGTAGGGAAATAAATTGTAAAATTCCCTTTAACATTAAAAGTGTCCCTGCAGATAAAAGTTGGTGAATCTTCACAGCCAGTAATAATTAATTAGTTAACTGGTTAGTTAGAATTAGTTAGACTATAGTCATAAGAAGTACTTAGTGTATTTACTGGTTAGAGATTTAGCTTGTATATTATTATATTGTCTCAAAAGTATGGCGGAGCTGGCAAAATTTAGATCAGCTGCTGTGCTCACCGCGAAGGAGATGGGAATGGATGGTCAAATTTTAATTCAATACGTAACGGCTGAATGTGATAAATATATTGAACGGGAAGAAAGGAGATTAGAAAAAGAGGCTGAAAGAAAATTGGAGTCTGACAGGTTGGTTGAAGAGAAGAAGTTAGAGGCTGAGACTAAGAGGCTGCAGATTGAGGCAGAAGAAAAACGACAGCAAAGGGAGGCAGAAGAGAAAAAGGCCGAAAGGGAGGCAGAAGATAAAAAGGCCGAAAGGGAGGCAGAAGATAGAAGGTTGCAAAGGGAGCACGAATTACGACTAAGGGAGCTGGAATTACAAGGCCAGGCTCCTGAAAATGGTGCCAGCCCTTTTGCCTCAGATGCTACGCCCAGTCTGGGAGCCTCAAACTCAGCTATGGGGTTTCATTTAGACCATTTTGTTGAAAAAGACGATGACATAGAGGGGTACCTAGGACGTTTTGAGTTATTAGCTACTACATATGGGTTAGAGAGAGAGAGGTGGAGCTTAAAGCTATCACAGGGATTGAGAGGTACTTCTTATGAAGTATTTGCCAAAATGAACAGGGAAGACCAAGACAATTATGACATGTTAAAGCAGGCTTTGTTATTAAGGTACGAGAAGAATGGTGAATTTTATCGTAAGAAATTTAGAAATGCCAAACTGTTGTCTGGGGAGACCTACCACCAATTCTCTGCCAGACTAGAAACCTATTTGGAGAAATGGACGGCTCTGGGGAAGACCCAAGATCTTAAGGAAATGATCATGATTGAGCAATTGAGAGAGTCCATGGCTCCAGACATGAGAAAATTTCTCATGGAACAAGGTGCAGAGAAGTTGGGGGAAATTTTAAATGTTGCTGAGAGGTATCAGGCAGCTCAGGCAGAGGTAAGTGGTGCTAAAAAGAAGCACATAGACAATTTTAAAGCTCCACAGCAATTTAATAAATTTGATAATAGAGAGCAGGGAAATAAAGGTAGGACAAACTTTGAGCGGCCAAGAAATGACTATCGCGACAGAAACTCACAGTTCAATGACCAAAAGTTCAATGAAAGAAAACCGTTGAACCAAGGAAAAAGATGGTGTAAATGGTGCAAGAGGATAACCATAACACCGAATTTTGTAGAAGGAAACCTTCAAACATTGCTGCAATGAAGTCGGGGACGCAAAGATTAAAGGTTAATCCTAAGGAGCAACAGGAACCTTATCACCCCCCAGTTTGTGAGGATGTTATTTGTAATGGGGTCACCATAAGGTGCCTTTATGATACAGGTTTGGATTATGATTCAGTTGTGAAGTCTAGCCTAGTGGACCCAAGTCAGTATACCACAGAAACAGTGGAAATACAAGGGGCGACTAAGGACATACCACTCATGACACTTCCCATCGCAAGGATAACGGTGAAAACTCGCTATGTGGAAGGAGAAATCAGAGCAGCAGTGATAGATGAACCAATCTACCCTCTGATATTGGGGTGTAGATACGTCTTCTTGGGGAATCCCGAGAAACCTGTGATCATGGCGACAGTGCAGACCAGGTCACAGAAGAAGGAGGAAGAAGGTGAACCTATAAACGCTCATCCAGAGGAGATGAGGAAGGCGCAGGCTGAGGATAGGACACTCAAGCCCTGTTTTAAAAAATTGCCCAAATGCCACACACACCTCCGAGCAAGGGGGAATATTTCATGAAGAACAAACTCTTATACAGGAAGGCCGGAACTGGAACAAATGGTCACAACCAGCTGGTTCTTCCCATTTCATATAGAGATAAAGTGATGGAACTCGGGCATGCGATTCCCTTCAGTGGTCACATGGGGATCAGCGCCACAGGACAGCGTATAGCTTGTCATTACTTCTGGCCAGGGATAACGGAGGATATAAAAAGATATGTCAAATCCTGCCCAGAATGTCAAAGGGTAGCTCCAAAGCACTGGACTGCTCCTGCAACTCTAGGGGAAATGCCCATAGTGGGAACACCTTTTGAGAGGGTTGCAGTGGATATTGTAGGACCTCTCACTCGGACCAAGAGGAGGAACAGTTACATCCTTACTCTGGTGGACACTTGTTCTATGTGGGGAGAGGCGGTAGCCCTGCCATCAATTGATTCAAAACATGTGGCAGAGGCACTACTTACAATATTTACCCGATTAGGATTCCCGCATCAAATCTTGACGGATAATGGTTCTCAGTTCAAGGGGAAACTAACGGAAGAAGTTTTTTAAGCTATTTCAAGCCAGGCACTTTCATTGTAGTCCGTACCATCCACAAGGGAACGGCCAGGTAGAGAGGTTCAACGGGACTCTCATTTCTATCCTGAGAAAGCTGGCACACGAAAAAAACCGGATCTGTGGGATCAATTCCTGCCCGCCGCATTGTTTGCGTATCGGGAGGTACCACATAGTTCAACCGGGATGGCTCCCGCAACTCTGCTATTTGGGAGGCCAATAAAAGGTCCATTAGAAGCCCTATTAAGGACCTGGACAGATGAGAAGGCGGAAGAGACTGTTACCTCATCTTATCAATATGTGAACGAACTGACCAATCGTTTGAAAGCTGGATGGAAACTGGCAAATGATAATTTGAAGCAAGCCAGGAAGAAACATGCAGCATATTTTAATAGGAAGGCAAAGGACAGGGAACTGGCAGTCGGAGAGAAGGTGCTGCTTCTACTACCCGGAAGCCAGAATAAATTACAAATTGGTTGGCAAGGTCCATATACGGTTCTAGAGAAGGTGTCTAGAACAAACTATAAAATTGACAAAAAGGGGAAGGAAAAAGTTTATCATGTAAACCTGTTAAAGAAGTATCTGGACAGACCACTCCAGGAAAGCACCCCCTTATTGACCTTGGCTATTGCAACCCAGATGCAAAAAGAACCACTCACCTCACATGAATACCCATTACATCCTTGTGAAACAGCAGCACAGGTAAAAGTCAGTAAGCACCTGACTAAAAACCAGAGGGAGAGAGTTCAGCAAGTTCTGGAGGAACATACAGATGTATTAACAGATAAACCAGGCCATACAAATTTGCTACAGTATGACATGAAACTGGTAGACTCAAACCCAATCTGTATGAGAGCCTATTCTATTCCGTTCGCGAAGGAGAAGGCATTGAAGGAAGAAATAGAGTATTTGTTGAAGGAGGGGATTATTTCGCACAGTGAATCATCTTTTAGTTCTAGTGTCGTTTTGTTGAGAAAACCGTCTGGGGAACACAGACTGTGCATAGATTACAGGAAACTGAATGCTGTCACAGAAGGACAAGTGGATCCATTACCAGACACAAAACAGTTATTTGCCAGACTGAACAAGGCAAAATACTTTTCAAAAGTGGATCTTAGTAAAGGCTATTACCAGATCCCAGTGAAGCCTGAAGTGAGACCTTATTTGGCTTTTAGCACTTCGGATGGACATTATGAATTCAATATGCTACCATTCGGACTGAAAAATGCTCCGAGTGTGTTTTCAAGGATGATGCGAAAATTGTTGGATCCCCTGAATAACCCATGTATCACGAATTTCATGGATGATATTCTCGTCGCCACCGAGACATTTGAAGAACACATTGAAGCTCTGGAGATGTTGTTTGATAGACTTCGGGAGGCGAATTTAACTGCTAGGCCAACAAAATGTTGTATTGGATGCAAAGAGTTGGAATTCTTGGGACACACTGTATATCAGGGTAATATGACCCCTGATCCTAAGAACTTGGAAAAACTGCAGAGAGCACCTAGGCCGCAAACAAAAAAGGACGTGCGATCATTTGTGTCGTTATGCGGATTTTATCAGAAAAAACATCAAGAATTTTAACGCTATTTGTGCTCCTCTGACTGATCTGACTCGCAAGGGACTTCCAGATAAAATTATTTGGACTGCACAATGTGAACTAGCGTTCCAAGAGTTAAAGGAAAAACTCACTAGCAAGCCTATTCTCAAACTGCCTGATTTGACACAGGACTTTGTCTTAAGAACCGATGCAAGTAATGTAGGACTAGGAGGGGCTTTGTTGCAAAGATCATCTTCACCTGATGGGGAACTGAAACCAGTCGCTTATGCAAGCCGCAAATTGAATAAGGCGGAACAAGGATACTCCACAAGCGAAAAGGAATGTTTAGCATTAATCTGGGCAATAAAGAAGTTTCAAATCTATCTGTATGGTAGGACATTTGTGGTGGAGACGGACCATCAGCCTCTCGTGTTCTTGTCTCAGGCTAAGCATGGAAACGCAAGAGTGCTGAGGTGGTCTTTATTGCTTCAACCTTATCAGTTCAGTATCCAATATATCCCAGGCAAATTGAATGTCGGTGCAGATTTCCTCAGTCGGCACCCCTGTGATCAAAATTAGAGTAGTGGCAGACGTGAGGAGTAATTTTACCTATGTGTATCGCTGGTTTTGGAACTTGCCATAGGCATGTTTTCAAGTGGGGAGATGTGTAGTGAAATTGACAGAGATACAACGGTAAAATCCCTCCAAAGATAACATTTAAGGATAAAAACATAATGCGTAGGCTGCGAATAGTACATGATCGCCTAGACCGCGGGTCATCATCCTCCATAATAATTGACTTGCTAAACAGGAGGGGAACGGCGGATCAAAAAGGAAAAAAATATGACTGGAAAGATTGCGTGAGACTAGAAAGGCTAAGGAGACGCAATTGGGGGGGGGGGGGGGGGGGGGGGAGGAGAAAAGTCACGTTTCCCAAGTTGACATAAAAAGTAAGCAACTCGACAGAAGGGACCTTAGATATAATACGCCACAGTCATTTATTGGACGCTTTTGCAATACCAAGCCCTTGATTTGAATTCAGCGGCTAAAACGCAGATGTTTGGAATATTACAAAATTTAAAAAGTACTTTTTTTTTCTTAATATTAATGTTAGGAATATAAAAATTAGCTGGCCGGATGGCCTATTCTGAGCAGTGAACTAATATGTTCTTACTTTTACAGACGGATAGATAATATTGAAGATAATGACAAAAGACAGTGTTGTTCACATCATCGACAGACTGTATTGAATCTAAAAGTGTCGCTAATTGCACAAAAAAAAACACGACCTCGAAACGCAGGTGTTCAAATCTACGTAGTATGGAAGAGAAGGGATATTTGTGGTGGCTGTGTCTAAAAATAACTTTTAACGACAAAATTTTGGAGGGGAGAGAAAGGTTGGTTCAAAAATCGAGTACATTTTGTAGAAACACAAGTAGAGACGGACAGACTAACAGATAACCATCCATACTTGACTGAAGCATGACTGAAATGACTTTATGGTAGGAAATTTGAATTTAAAATAAACCTAGGCAGTGATTGGCCACAGACAATCATATCATTAGCGCTCAGACGCGAAAGTGGGGCCATTCTTCAATAGTTGTTCAGTGATAGACACAGATTTTAAAGTGTGGTGATTTCCATATGAAAGAAAGTGTAAGAAATTTAGGGACGCCATACTATAGCCAGCAGCTCAGCTGAGTTTTGCTAGCAGTTCTGTGTTATTTATTCATAATCTGAGCTGCGAGTTTCTGTTGTCAACCAAGCCGTGACTATTCAGTTGGTGACTTTACTCGAGTGTATCTGTGCAGTACTTGTGACAGAGACCACCATTATTGCCCGCCAGCACAGAGAGGTGGGACCACCAGATTTCAGCACCAGAGCTACAACTAAAAGATGAGTGAGCCTCTGGTCTGCTGGACATTCACCAACCCCGTTTAGTTACTAATACCCTCATAAAAATTCCCACCATTTTCTGGACACTGTGTAGTCAATATAGACAGGTGTGATGAGGCCACCCCAACAGCACAAACATTAACTATCCTCCCAAGTAGATGACTACTAGAACATTTTAATAAAACTACTAGTATAGTACATATATATATATGTACACTATTGCATTTATGATATAATATTCCATGCATTTCTTTCATAATCTCTAAATCCTTTTAAGTTCTGGTCAACCTAAAAAAATTGATCCAGAACAAAATAAATGTAATATAATTTTATCAAAAATTTTACACACGTGAGTTAGTTCAGTGTATTTTAACATTTATTAATATTATTAGTCTTGTTAAATATCTGTGGGTATATCTATAACCTATTACACCACACTACATATCATAACCCTAGACACTTTACGTAGCCACATTCATTAAAAAAAATTAAGTGTGAGGTCGTAGTGGTAGCAAGAAAGGCCTTCTGACAATTCTCAACTACATTTTATCTCAGGAGCCTTCACAGCTGGCCTCATACAATTACATTTAGTAATATCAACATCATACAATACCATCAACACCACTACATCTTGAATGTTTTTTATTATTAATTTATAAGAAATTTAATGTTTCAATCGCACATTACTGTGTGGTCAGCCATGCTGTCGTAATCGCATGGCAGACAGGGTTTGGGTCAAGAGCAGTAGTGTAAGTGCAAATAAGTATTTATTTAAAGAGAATATAGTTTGTGGTTTAGAGCTAGGACTCGGAGTTAGGTTAGACAGAAACATATCCTGTGTTCAGAAAAAAATATGGTAGTGCCATTGTTATGAAAACCAGCATAAGTTTATGGTTAGCGGATAGCACATACGCATATAGTTCAAATTTTTCAGTGTATATGTTGTTTGGTAATTTTCTAATACTCGTGGCTGAACGCTCAGCAGTGAATATGTGTATAATGTGTAAATTTCGTACTGTATTAGGAAATTACAATAAATGAGGAGGCTGCTGTAAAACTGGTAAGGAAACAATAATGTAAAAAAAATAAAATGGTATGAAATCAATTTTACAAGTTAACGGTACACAGGAATTACGGGACGTTTCGGGTTTCACCCTTCGTCAGCCAGTTACAAACAGGTGACAGGGACAAGAATTACATACAGGTAAAAAAAATACGATGAGAAACATATACAAAGAAGAGCAATACAAGCAGATGAAAAAGTAAACAACAGGTGATGAGTGAAAAAAGAACAATAATAACGCAAGAAAATCGCAAAACCAGAAAGAAATATCGAAACAAGAAAGTAAATAATCAACAAAACGCAAAAGGAATTAACAAAATTGCTAAAACCAGTCCTGATCTAAGTAGTTATATCCGTGGAATAAAACAGAAGAGTTCTAGTTTGTAACGTCTATGGAAGTGACGCATAAGATAGGGCAATTAAAAAGACACAAAAGGATACGACACGAAACAATACTACAAAAACTATAAAAAGATCGCAAAATCAACGATGGAAGAGCCACTAGAATTCATGCAAAGTGATGATGGACATTTAGGCCACTGGGAGATAGACAACCCATTTGAAAAATCAGACGATTCTCCAAGGAAAAGCGAGTTCTGTCATCCCCGACGCAAGAACGGAGGGCAGTAATATTAATATCAGAATTACCTGAATGGTCAGATCTATTAAAATGAAGAGCCACCGGTGTAGGTTTGCCATGATAAATGTCATTTAAGTGCTTACGAAACCTGTCGGCCAAACGTCTGCCAGTTTCACCAATATAGGTGATGCCACACCTCTTGCAGACGATAGCATAAATCAGGTTTCTGGATTCGCACGTGAAAGACTTTCTAATGACAAATGTTCCTGTTGTTTTATTTCTGGACACTATTATAACCTTAACCCTGATAAGATCTACAATTGTGCATTTAATATGGAGTGCAACAAAATAATTTAAAAAATGAACACTCCTTGTTATCTACGGCGAAGTTCCTAATGCACATGACTAGACGCAAAACCGCACACTGGTGGACACAAATGGTCGAATACAGTCTTTTAGCGGATGGGGAAACAAAAGGATTTCGTGCAAGAGTGTAATAGATAAATTACTTATCTGGTCATAGGTGTATGACAACATGTATCATTTCGATAATATCGGAATGAAGTTCGCCGAACGCTCAGCACAGAATATGGGTATTTTAGAGTTATCTCCCTTTACAATTTCCTGTACCGGGCATGTACAACCGTTTTTTTTCCCCGGTCTCCTTATGCCTCTCTTACCACTGGGGATTCCAGAAAAAAAGACTACCCTGTAATGTTATTAAAATGGTTTCCTCAGTGGGGCCCAATCCATCTCCAGCATCTTATCTGACATTCACGACCAGATATAAAGTGCTCCTAATTTTTCTAATATGCAGAAGAGAACTGGAAACAAAAATGAAAGAGGTGAGGAAGTCATGGAAAGACCTTGAGCTGATGGCACGCAACCAGCGTACTTGGACCACAGGCGTCTCTCAAATATTTGAAACCCAGGGCGGATCATACCCTTGGCAATTCCCCCGCCCCCCCCCCCCCCCCCCCCCCCCCCCCCCCCCCCCCACCCCCCCCCACACCCCCCCCCCCCCCCCCCCCCCCCCCCCCCCCCCCCCCCCCATCCCTTCCAATAAAAAAGCACTAGGAAGTACATTTTCAACGTTAAGTACTGTAATAAGTGTCCGATGTCACCCCCTTCCTGGCTGTCACCCGGGGCGATCCGCCCCCTCGAACTCCCTTAGTACGCCACTGACTTGGACTGAGTTTGTTGAAGGCATGTGCTCCTTTGAGAACTGTAGGTAAATGAATGAATGAATGCCTGGCGAGGTTAAAAAATGACTTCTTATACTTTGTCACACACAAGCCGACGAGATATAGTTGGAAATATGGACTGCGGTGGTGGAAATGGGATATGTAATAAGAATTTACATTTAACCTTCTGTTACTTGTGTTCAGTGTTTGAAATGACCAGGGTTGTAGTGTCGGCCAAAAAATTATCCAACTCCGACTTCTGAAATTGTAGAAGTCCGATTCCGACTACAGTTTTTTTACTAGTTATATGGCATACAATTCGGAATCGGGGTCCGGACATTTTTTACAGACTCCGACTCCACTAAAAAACGACCGACTTCACGACTCTGAAGCCCTGGTAATGACAATGTTTGGCAGAATAAAACCGACAACGGAAATATTTGTATTTTCTTTCAGTGTTTCTCAAAATCTGCTCCTTGGACTCCAGGGATCTGAACGACAATCCATTTAAGGCAGGGGTTGGCATAAGGTAGATTCCGATCTACCGGTAGATCACGCGAAATGACTTTCTAGAACTCTAAGTAACAGAGGAGGAAAAGAGGACGAATTTTAAAAGCCAGAGAATGTTCGGACCAGCCCCCTACTGCCGGCATTTAAAAGCCCGGAATCCCTAAGATTAAACGTACTTTATATGTACTGCCAGTGAAAACCCATGGGCTAGCGTCCAAAAATTCATTTTTTTTCGTGAACAAACCCCCCCCCCCCTCCCTTTCCCTGGCTGTCACCCAGGGTGAATCTCCCCCTCTCGCAGCCCCTTTAGTACGCCACTGGGCTACACTTATTCCAAATACTCTTGACACCTCAAAACAGACATGATTTTATCAAAGTAGATCTTTAGAGATTTAAGTGTTTCTAAAATAGATCTCCACACTTCCTGGGATGCCTGCCGCTGATCTAAGCAGTATGAAGTATAAATTTAGGGGGTTGTTTTTCCATATTTGGATTGTGGTTTCTCCATATGCTATTGGTGACCTAATTTTGGGTAGGCGGTATGCAGAATTGGGCACGTTTCTCAAGAAGTCGGAGCTCCCTAATTGTCTGAAACATGCCGTAGTGTACAGTTTTTCTGCATTTACAGTCACAACTGCTTAGCTCACTGCCATCTTCTCCGTCTATTTTCTCCCACCCCCACCCATGTGCTTAATTTTGCCTAGCTGCTAAAAATTGTATACATATAGTCTGTGTTTACAAGGCTCACCATTCGGAGAAATCTGGTAACATCATAAACTCTGTTGTTGATCACCATCCAGCAGGACTCACTGCTGCAGTGGTCTGCAATCACCTTTCGGGAGTAGGTTGGCTGGACATTCTCTTTGTCATCAACATCTGAGCTCATTTGTGTGCAGACAACAGGTCTGTGTGGGTTTAAATCAGCTCTATCAAGGTCACTTCTGGCATTTTCAGGCGTGACCTGTAAAGGGAAAAAAACAAATTATTTCGTTATCGCAGGCGAAATTACTGTTAACATTTTCCGTGGAAAAAATATCAGCTTTGTAACTTAACCACGTACCGCAGCCGTAATCACAGATAGTAATTTCAGTCAAAAAAAGTCTTAAGACCTATTTTTAAAATTATTCTTCTTTTTCCCTATTCGCTTCTTATATATAGAGCAGTGCAGGTGTTACATCTGTAGAAAGCCTGAATCAAAATATTTATTTGCTTTTGCAGTGGTGGTATATGTACTGTTTGTTTTACTTTGTGAGGTTGCTAGCCCCGCGTAAATTACCGTTATTATAACTTTACTAGTGTAAAAGCCCGTCATAAGACGGGAATTAAATTCAAAAGCACCAATACCTAACGGCAATTTTACTTATTCAAAAGTATTTTTTTTAAACCACTGTGCTTCACCACTGTACTCAAGCTACTTAGCAGCAGCGAGGATTTCAATGTGTCTATACGGGATCACACATTCTATAAATATATTTGTGCACACCGTCATTTGCGCCATTTTCTTTGTCGAGTGTTACTATTTTCGGGAGAGTACATATAAGAGAAACAATACAATTAATGTCTAACTTTCAACCAAAGTTGCATCCCTTAGCGTTTCGCACTGACAGAAAAAGCTGAGATTTTATATATAGTATTCGGAATCACCAGAGTAAGAGATGTCGAGGAAGACCAAAGCACACATGGAGAAGAGAACAGGAGACAGACATGACGGGAATAAAAACAAAAGACAGGGAGAGATGGCATGGTACATGAAGACTTGGCATACGTTTGTTGAAGGCCTTTGCTGCTTGGTGAGTTGAAAGGTGACGTTAATGATTTCACCAAATGTTCAGTAATTGTCATTACGTGAGGTAACAGTTTTCACATGTCATGCTGTCATAGATTCCCATAGGTTCTCAGTCTCCCTCAGCTAAAGACCAAGGGTGTAAGCGATGATTGTTCACATTGCGTTGTTCTAACTGCGCGCTGGTTGTATACACGCCTGACCCATCCTCTGATCCGGCCTTAGCTACTTATTTTACGTTTGATGCCAAAGCCGTTCTTAATGGTTATCTAACATGTATCAAATGATGTCATTGATTCGGCTGCGCATCTCGTCGCTGATTATCCAGATTTGTTTCCTAGTTCTTTTCTTGCCCAGCCATCTGTCATTTATATCAGAAGATGTTGGCTCATACATTTATGTTGGCGGCATGTTTGACAAAACTGGAGGACAAACAAATAGTAGAACATGTCCTCCCAGGCTGCTGATTCCATGGAGAGTAGCAGAGCTGCAGCGTGGCCTTCTCCAACCCTGTTGAGGGAGAAACTGTGACGAGAGAATCATGAGATGGGCCGCCAACTTTATTAGAAAAATAATTTGAGTTATTTGAGAGCGAATGAAGAAGAACGGGAAGGAGGTGGAACAAGCGGGGATGACGGATTAAGAATACGTAGGACAAGACGAGTTTTCGCTACAATGTGAACTATATGGAAATCTAAAGAAATCAGGTCAACAAAAAAGGAACCATTAACTCAAATGCGAAACCTACTGCACGGCCCTAAAATATTGAGAACAATAAAATCCACAACCAAGAAGTTCAAGACTTTCAGAAGTGGGTTCCTGTGCAGAATAGATTTGAACATGCATGACCTGATTACCAACCTGGGACTGTTGGACAGAAACTCGACAATCACAAGTGAAATAAGAAATGAGGAAAAGAGGCTGGCGTTGGGTAGAACAAACTCTGTAGAAACTAGATGATAGCCTTACAAGACAGTTTTTAGCCTGGAACTCCCATCATAAGAGAAGTAGATAGATAGACGGAAAAACAGAAGAAGAGATTTGGAGACAGACATGAACTAGTGGCCTGTATTGGTGAGTTCATTTGCCGCTCAATGTTGTTATATTGAAATCTCTTAGATGCTATAATTTATCTTCTCTCACGTTGTCTGCGTATGTTGTGTTTAAGCGCTAATAGCCTGTCTAAGCAATTGCTATCCTCAAAAATGTTTTACACTTAATACAATGTCGAAATCCCTGTATTGTTTCCGGGGATCTAAGGGGACACATAAGACTGCTGCTCTGTCAGACATGTCACAGACGACTAATATAAGGGTTTGCATTGCGCTGGCAATCACGTTATGTCAAACTAATTGCTGCAGAAACCACTACTGACAAAGCATTTGAATGACATGGTGCAGCTTTCCTGCGTGGGGGGGGGGGGGGGGGAAGGACATCTACAGAGGTGGTGGTTCCATACTCCAATAAGGATAGAAAAGCGGGTGATGATGATGATGATGACGCTGTTAAATAAGTCATCACCATTTTCCCTTGTCGCTTCTTATGGAGCCAGCAATTCAGCTAATCCCCTTGCAAGAAGTCTGCACCAAGCAATCATCTCTTGCAGTGGTGATTTCTGTAACAAGTTGTTTTACATGGTAAGTTTGCCAGCTCCCTGCACAAACTCATTTCAGTCGCCTTGTACAACGCGTCCGAGGGAACAGTAAGCATGTTCTTTCTTTTACCTGATGACAGACCCCCGGGTACTACACTGGGCTGTCAAACACACAGACACACGGATTTCTTACCTGTAGCGCTGTAAAAGCCCAGCATATTCCTCGCTTGATTGTAGTAGACATTCTTTTTATTTTTTATCCAAAAGCAACTTGTACAATTTTTTTTAAGAAAGAAATGATACTGCAGATAGCGTCTATGTTTCCTATTCGGTTTCAGTCTGAAAGGGAGTCCGGCTTCAGATTTGTAAGCCGCGAACGAAGAATATCTGCACTTCTGACTTTAATAAGAATCTGTTTAAATATCCGTCAGCCGGACGAGATTCTCGCTCTTACAAAGGTATTTCGTTATCAAGCAGGTGTGTGACTTTACGGTAAACACGCTGAAAGTTGACGCGCTATATTTCATCATCTTGAGTGGTTAGTGAAGGAGGGGGACAAGTCGATCGTGACCGAGATTTCGTGTACTTTTGATGCAGTGTAAACAAGTTTGTTTCATCACTGAATTCCGCGCGCTGTCACAGATGCCACGCCCATAATGCCGTACCTGAACAACATCTGGCAGGCCGTAATGTAACTGCCGGCGACTTGAAAGACGTTATGTTTATATCGTCATCATTATCTCCTGTTTCCTTCCTCATGGGGTATGTGGCCACCATTGCAGATGGCTCCTTTGGGGAATCCTACACCCGCAGCACAAACTCTTGCTATGGTGGTTTATGAAACATTTGTTTAACATTATGAAGGAGCCAGCACCCACGCATATGTTTAGTATAAACACAGTGAATGACCAAAAACTGCTGGACTCAATAATTATTATAATTTTGAAATAAATGGCGTATGATCTCGAATATTATTTTAATTTCTTTGCTCTGTTTCTTTTCTTCATTTCTTCCTCTTCTTTTGACGACGACGAATTGAGCATTTAAGATTCACTACTTCAAAACAGTTTTCTTCAGTTGTGTTTTATCCATGTAACGATTTATATTAATATGCTTTCTAGCAATTCGGGCCTATTGTTCTGCTGTGAAGGTTTCACCTTCTCTTGGTAGTGTCAACTATTTTTTTTTTAAACACGCACAAGTGTGACAAGGATTCCATTGACTAGTTTTACACAAAAATTGTTATGCGTCGTACATCATAACTGTTGAATGTCCATCAAATTTCACCATCATTCCACTTTAGCTCCCCAATGAGCACAAGGCCTTCAACAAACTCATACCAAGTCCTCCTGTACCGTGCCATCAACTCAAGGTATTTCCACGTCTTCCTGACTTTCATTTATGTCTCCATTTATCTTCTCTGTGTGTTTTTGTCTCCGTCTATCTCTTCAACCCGGATGATTCCAAAACAATAAGTTCAAAAGGAGAACAGTTCAATATGTATTGCTTTGCTTATATTCCGCAATTATTTCGTTTATATTTACCTAGACGCTCTATTGAATGGCTCTCAATCATGGAGAGCAACAAAAATAATCACAAAGAAGGCACGGACTTTCATAAACGGGTGCTAGAGTAGAATAGAAAGATTGAAATGGTGTGCCAAGGTCACCAGTGTGGAACTGATGACAAGATCTAGACAATCATCAGTGGAACAAGAGATGAGAATACGATGCTGGCGATGGATTGGACACACATTGAGGAAACCTGGTGATAGCACTACAAGGCAATCCTTGTTCTGGAACCCGCAGGGTAATAGAAGCAGAGGCGAACCAAAGAACACAAGGAGAAGACAACTGGAGACAGAAACGAAAATGATGAAAATAAAACCTATATATGCTATTGATATGAAAGCATGAAACATCACGTGATAGGACTTGTCATGTATTTGTTGAAGGCCTATGCTCCTTGAGGAACTAAATGGATGGGTGTGAAAAAAAAATCGAAAAAAGGTGATTCGTCTTACGAGGACAAAAGACAAAGAAAATAGCCAACGTTTCGGCCATAAGGCCTTCGTCAGGGAAAGAAAAGAAAGTGAAGGCTAGATAGGACACATAAGAACCTAAATAAATATAAAAATAATAAAACCTAGGTACTTCCCTAAAGGCATCGAAGTCCTAACACTTTTGCTGCCCGCGAACGGACGAGCGTGCCCGGAAAAGGAAAAATGCAGCTAAAGGGTGTTGACTGATTTGACAAAGACACTGTTGGTATATTAATTACGCTCCAACCTTTCATCAAATCTTTAGCAAACAGATAACGCAACTCTGCGGTTTATTATTATTATTATGAGATTGTATATAGCAAATTAACAGTGACTTACAATATTCCCCCCTAAAATAATGATGCTACTTTTCATTAACTCCGATGATATTTCTGCTTATACGAACAGTTCTGGGGCGTTTGAAGAATAGAACGATTGGGCCACGGTATGACTAGATCACTAATGCAATGTGGAACTGATGGTAAGAACGAAACAAACACCAGAGGAAGATAGTATCACGCCCTAGGATATCCTGACAGAACACAGTGCGCAAGGAAAACTTTTGACTCACATTAGAAGGAAGTATTTCACTTATTTGTCCATGTTATTAGAAGAAGACAGCTGGAATATATCGTAACAGGAACGATTGAAGGTCAGCGATATGGAAGGCGACAAAGAGAAGATATATTTAACAACTTAGACATCGTGACATGGAGAGATGTCAACAACATAATCAAGTCAGCAATACTGGAGACACGAAGTTGTGGAAAGTCATGATCACCTACGCCACCAGGTATGGTCCATGAAAAAATAAGATCACGTCTTACAGTTCCATCGGTGCATTTTCTAATGACTCGCTTCCTTCCCCTTGTTCCGATTTATATTTTCATTGCAAACTCTTGAATAAGCTCTTGATAGCACAAGCAAGTAATCCGTCACAACATGGCAAGAAACAATTGTGTTTTGCTCTGTCAGCTGCCCATGTCCTGATCCGGCACCAATTCTCCTGCGGTCATTTCATTCCTTCTCAACTTCCTTGGATCTTTGTAGTTAAACTTAAAAAAAATTAAAGGTCTGCGTTCTCTTTTATTGGGTGTTCAATTAAGCTTTCAAGGTGTAGTGCTCGCCGTTTCCACATTTTCATGAAAATGCACCATAAAAAGATTGAAAAGCATGCGCGTTCTTTACTGGGTGTTTAATTAGCTTCACTGAACAAAAGAGTAGATCATGTCCTCTGAGGCTGTCAGCTGTATGAGAGAAGCAGAGTGGCAACGTGGCATTCTCCAACCCAGTTGAGGGAGAAACTGTATGGTGACGACAGAAGTCTGAGATTGACAGCCATCTTTATAAGACAGATAAATGTGGTTATCTGAGAGCAAGCGACAAAGAGGAGGACTATACGAAGCACGTCTTTTCCGTATTTTCCCGAAAAGCTGACGGGGTGTTTTCATTGTTGTAACAGACGCTTCAGTAAGACAATTGGCATTTAGTGGATATAACTCGAAGATACAAATATCTACGGTAAGTGCTTTATTTGCTTGTAGGTAATGGTAGGAGAGTAGGCTAGCATACATTTGAACATATAATGGTAGAGCCATTCAATCGAGATGATCTTCATTTGCCTCCGCTCATCCACCATCTTGGTCTACCCTGTTCAACCTATATGTCGATTATAATTAGGGTATTTTATGTCATTTTATTTTCAGTTTTGTGTTATATTCGGGGCGGAGTTGCTAAGAGATATAGCGTTCGCCTCGAATTCTAAAGGTACCGGGTTCGATTCCCAGTAGAGGGAATACTCGTAACTTATGGAAATGTTTTTTTCAGTACCAGTGGTTCTAATGGTCGTACTCCCTCTGGTCTTCTGGGTAGCTAGATCGGATGCCTAGCCTTCTCGGATATGGGCAAAATAATAGGAGGTCGTGTGTGCAAGTTGCGCACGTTAAATATCCCACGGCAGTTGGAAATCGTAAAGAGTAGGCCATAAGGCCGCTGTCCTGGTAAAATTAGAAACCTACCCACCACAAAAACATTTATAGAATATGTGATTTCTATATACACACATTGGGATTCTCCCCGGTGCTACGGAGTTCATGCACTGTGCTGAGATCCTCCTTGTGTGATCTAAGGGAGGAGATTGGAGCACTGATGGAGTTGTCAGTGTGCAATGAAGATAGTCCTTAAAACAAAACAAAACAAAACATATTGTCTTTTGCGATTATTTTGTTCCTACACTCATTTTGGTTATTTACGACATTAGTCCATTTCTAGGGTAGCAAAATGTAGGTGTACAGTAACCGGTAGTTTGTACCGCTGTACACTGAGTTTCGTCAGCCACAAGTCACAACAAACGTTTTCTCGCGTGAACCCCAAATAAGTCACGGCAGGCGTCGCCGACGTAGCGAATGGCATTATATTAAAAAATGAAAGCTCACTATAAGTATCGCTGTAGTTGACCAAAACAATTTTTTTTTTTTTTTAACGAGATTGAATCACAGTTCTGACTTGGCTCTTCTGCCCCATAACCATAATCAAATGCAAGAGAAAATAAAAATACTCGATGAGAGGTCACAACAAGTGGGTCTGAAAATACACAGGGAAAAGACAAAGATTATGAGAATAAATGCAAGAAATGATTACGAGGTTGAACTTGAAGAAACACCATTAAAAGATGTAGAATGGTACACATATCTTGGCAGTAATATAGACAAAGTTGGAGGGACAGACAGTGATATCAAAATAAGAATACAAAAAGCAAGAAGAGCTTTTATTGCATTGGTAAACATATGGTGGTCAAGAGAAATCAAGTCCAACACGAAAATAAGAATCGTCAACTCAAATATCAAGTCAGTCCTATTGTATGGCTATAAAACATGGAGAACAACAAAAACAACAACCAAAAAGCTACAGACTTTTATAAACGGGTGCTTGCGTAGAATAGAAGGATTAAAATGGTATGACAAAGTCACAAATGTGGAACTGACGACAAGAACCACACAAGTGCCAGTGGAACAAGAGTTGAGAAGAAGACGCTGGCGATGGATAGGACACACATTGAGGAAACCTGTTGATAGCATTACAAGGCAGTCCTTGTTCTGGAATCCTCATGGAAAGAGAGGCAGAGTTAGACCAAAAACACATGGGGAAGAGGACTGGTTACAGAGGTGAAAATGATGAGGAAAACACGGAATGAACTTGAGCGGATGGCACGTGACAGGAGGACTTGGCACGTGTTTGTTGAAGGCATATGCTCATTGGGGAGCTAAAGGGTATTGATTGAATCACAGTTCTCAATGAACTGCCTTTGTCGCAAATAGGGTCATGTTTGGGTTAACGTTGTTTATGTTTATTCAGTTTCGTTCGCAATTTGTGGTATTGTCTAAATTAAGAGCACTATGAAGTATTTAGAACGTCCTATTGGCGAAGCGGTTAAAGCGTTTTCCTCTCGTGGCACATTTACCAGGTACAGGAATAGAAACACTGGTAGCATTTAATAGGTACCTGACTCTGGTCTTGAGTTAGGGAAGGCAAAGGCAGCGAGGAAAGGAACTGATTACTCCACCTCATAACGCAGGACCTAGTATGGTGATGTGAAAAATATTTGCGTCTGCTTTATGCATCCGGTATTATGATTGAGATGGATAATAACAAGGAAGGGAAGAAATAACATAAAAGCTAGTTGTTGTTGTTTTTATATTTTAGTCATAAAGATACATAAAACACGTTTGCATTTTACAGAATTAGTGTAGAACAACCAAACAGCTACAGATTTTCATAAATGAGTGCTTGTGTAGAATTCAAGTAGTGAAGTGGTATGACAATATCACTAATATGGAGCTAATGACAAGAACCAGACAAGTGCCAGTAGAGCAACAGATGACAAGAACCAGACAAGTGCCAGTAGAGCAACAGATGCCAAGAACCAGACAAGTGGCAGTAGAGCAACAGATGCCAAGAACCAGACAAGTGCCAGTGGAGCAACAGATGCCAAGAAGACGCTGGATGCGGATAGGACACACTTTGAGGAGACCTGTTGATAGCGTTACTAGACAGTCCTTGTTCTGGAATCCTCACGGTAAGAGATGTAGAGTGAGACCAAAGAGCACATAGAGAAGAGAACTGGAGACAGGCATAAAGTGGAAGAGGAAGACATGGAGCAACCTTGAGCTGATGGCACGTGACAAGAAGACTTTGCGTACGTTTGTTGAAGGCCTGTGCTCCTTGTGGAACTGAAGGGTGATGATGGTGAGTGAATAACGACATGAGTGAATAACAACATGAGTGAATAACAACATGAGTGAATAACGACATGAGTGAATAACAACATGAGTGAATAACAACATGAGTGAATAACAACATGAGTGAAGACGACATGAGTGAATAACAACATGAGTGACTAACAACATGAGTGAATAACGACATGAGTGAATAACGACATGAGTGAATAACAACATGAGTGAAGACGACATGAGTGAATAACAACATGAGTGAATAACAACATGAGTGAATAACAACATGAGTGAATAACGACATGAGTGACTAACAACATGAGTGAATAACAACATGAGTGAATAACGACATGAGTGAATAACGACATGAGTGAATAACAACATGAGTGAATAACAACATGAGTGAATAACGACATGAGTGAATAACGACATGAGTGACTAACAACATGAGTGAATAACAACATGAGTGAATAACGACATGAGTGAATAACGACATGAGTGAATAACAACATGAGTGAATAACAACATGAGTGAATAACAACATGAGTGACTAACAACATGAGTGAATAACAACATGAGTGAATAACGACATGAGTGAATAACGACATGAGTGAATAACAACATGAGTGAATAACAACATGAGTGAATAACAACATGAGTGAATAACAACATGAGTGAATAACGACATGAGTGAATAACAACATGAGTGACTAACAACATGAGTGAATAACAACATGAGTGAATAACGACATGAGTGAATAACAACATGAGTGAATAACAACATGAGTGAATAACGACATGAGTGAATAACGACATGAGTGAATAACAACATGAGTGAATAACAACATGAGTGAATAACAACATGAGTGAATAACAACATGAGTGACTAACGACATGAGTGAATAACGACATGAGTGAATAACGACATGAGTGACTAACAACATGAGTGAATAACAACATGAGTGAATAACGACATGAGTGAATAACGACATGAGTGAATAACAACATGAGTGACTAACAACATGAGTGAATAACAACATGAGTGAATAACGACATGAGTGAATAACGACATGAGTGAATAACAACATGAGTGAATAACAACATGAGTGAATAACAACATGAGTGAATAACGACATGAGTGAATAACAACATGAGTGACTAACAACATGAGTGAATAACGACATGAGTGAATAACAACATGAGTGACTAACAACATGAGTGAATAACAACATGAGTGAATAACGACATGAGTGAATAACGACATGAGTGAATAACAACATGAGTGAATAACAACATGAGTGAATAACAACATGAGTGACTAACAACATGAGTGAATAACAACATGAGTGAATAACGACATGAGTGAATAACGACATGAGTGAATAACAACATGAGTGAATAACAACATGAGTGAATAACAACATGAGTGAATAACAACATGAGTGAATAACAACATGAGTGACTAACAACATGAGTGAATAACAACATGAGTGAATAACGACATGAGTGAATAACGACATGAGTGAATAACAACATGAGTGAATAACAACATGAGTGAATAACGACATGAGTGAATAACGACATGAGTGAATAACAACATGAGTGAATAACAACATGAGTGAAGACGACATGAGTGAATAACAACATGAGTGACTAACAACATGAGTGAATAACAACATGAGTGAATAACGACATGAGTGAATAATAACATGAGTGAAGACGACATGAGTGAATAACAACATGAGTGAATAACAACATGAGTGAATAACAACATGAGTGAATAACAACATGAGTGAAGACGACATGAGTGAATAACAACATGAGTGACTAACAACATGAGTGAATAACAACATGAGTGAATAACGACATGAGTGAATAACAACATGAGTGAAGACGACATGAGTGAATAACAACATGAGTGAATAACAACATGAGGTAATAACAACATGAGTGACTAACAACATGAGTGAATAACAACATGAGTGAATAACGACATGAGTGAATAACAACATGAGTGAATAACAACATGAGTGAATAACGACATGAGTGAATAACAACATGAGTGAAGACGACATGAGTGAATAACAACATGAGTGAATAACGACATGAGTGAGTAATAACATGAGTGAAGACGACATGAGTGAATAACAACGTGAGTGAATAACAACATGAGTGAATAACGACATCAGTGTATAACGACATGAGGGAATAAAGACATGAGTCTATAACGACTTGAGTGTATAACGACATAAGTGAATAACGAGATGAGCGTATAACGACATGAGTGAATAACAACATGAGTGAAGACGACATGAGTGAATAACAACATGAGTGACTAACAACATGAGTGAATAACAACATGAGTGAATAACGACATGAGTGAATAACAACATGAGTGAAGACGACATGAGTGAATAAAAACATGAGTGAATAACAACATGAGGTAATAACAACATGAGTGACTAACAACATGAGTGAATAACAACATGAGTGAATAACGACATGAGTGAATAACAACATGAGTGAATAACAACATGAGTGAATAACGACATGAGTGAATAACAACATGAGTGAAGACGACATGAGTGAATAACAACATGAGTGAATAACAACATGAGGTAATAACAACATGAGTGACTAACAACATGAGTGAATAACAACATGAGTGAATAACGACATGAGTGAATAACAACATGAGTGAATAACAACATGAGTGAATAACGACATGAGTGAATAACAACATGAGTGAAGACGACATGAGTGAATAACAACATGAGTGAATAACGACATGAGTGAGTAATAACATGAGTGAAGACGACATGAGTGAATAACAACATGAGTGAATAACAACATGAGTGAATAACGACATCAGTGTATAACGACATGAGGGAATAAAGACATGAGTCTATAACGACTTGAGTGTATAACGACATAAGTGAATAACGAGATGAGTGTATAACGACATGAGTGAATAACGACATGATTGAATAACGACATGAGTGTGTAACGCAGTGAGTGAAACTTTGACAGTGAGAAATGTTAAACAGTTAAACATTACAGTAACACCGCCCCGTGTAGTACCCGGGGTCCTCGGGGAGACAAAGAAAAGATAAAACCACTACTCCCTCCTGCACGTGGTTAGAGCCGACTAATATGAGCTCATGTTTATGGCTGGCAACCTTGTCATGTAAACAAACTACTATATAATCTACCACTGAGGATTGTGAATGTGTTTATATACGAGTTTTCTTGCAAAAGAACCAGCTGTAATGGGACTACGTGTGGAGGAGGAAAAAAAGAGAAGAAGAAAAACATCATATCAGGCAAACATTAAAAAAAAGAAAAAAACATGGACTGGAGAATTTCATACCATAAGTATTTACGACAGAAACCTTACGAAATACGCCGTCAAGACCGTAAGCTTCTCCGTGCATGAAATAATAATCTTCTTCAGGTACCATGTCTAGTGCGTAGACGATCATGTCTCTCCCTAACTTTCTATCTGCAGTAACGAGTAACTGAAAACAATTTTTTTTTTAATTGAAGACACTTTTTGAGTGTCAGTTTTCATACTTACCCTGTAGATCATTGCACCACATTTGACAAAATTTGAAAATTCGCTGTTTTGCTGTTTTCTTCTTAATTGAATGAAATCAACGCATGAGTGGAATGCAAAAGTGCCACTATACACCGGAGGGAAGGTTAAATGGTGTACACTGTGCCCCACTAGTTCTTACTGAATGAATGACCTCTTATTATTATTCTTCTTAGTTATTCTCTCGCTCGTATACCATCAATGTTTTCCTTTGCGTTCCTTACAGAGCATAGAGCCACCATTATAGTTTGTCCATAAGGGAGGGAAACCCGAGGCCTGTAAACAGTAAATTAATATGAAACAAATATAAAGGTATGTTATCAGACACTCGCAGGAAATAAAGAAGTAGAACACCAGACAACAGACATGAGTGGCTTACCCAGGATTTGAACACTGGACCTTCCGTGCGACAACCCCGCCTAGCCATGCAAGCGAATCACACTATCCGCACTGCCATCTACGCATCATCAAAAAATGATGTTTCAATGGCAGGTCAACAGTGCGAACCACAATACATGACACCAGAAGTCCACCATGGGCAGTTCAGCCTATTAATGACGCAATCACTTCTGTTGTATTTCTATCAAGCAGTATAGGCCGAATCCAACAAGACAAGGACCTTAATACTGTGTCCAGTAAATGATAGTAGACTAGAACAGTGAGAACAGGATAGTGGGTAGGTTTGGTATAAGCCACTGATAAACGGGAATTACGATTTACGAGTAACACTAGTACAAAAAACATTACTACGGATTCTGTATGGTCTGGTACGGGAGGAGGTCCACGGGGGTGACACCATGAGTTACCGCACAGGGTGACACCAACCCTAGTGACGCCACTGGTTTCTGTGAAAATTTGTTTTTTACACTATGAGGTTGTCAAGACAACCTCCTATTAGTCGCTCTGTACGACACGCCTGACGGTGCCGTACCCCTATTATTTATTTGTCTCTGCAGAAAGTCCCGGCAACTGCACGAGGGCCATATAACCACATAGGCCTACATGAGGGCCATATAACCACATAGGCCTAAACGAGGGCCATATAACCACATAGGCCTACACGAGGGCCTATGTGGATAGGCCTACGTTTCTCTCATAAAGCTGGAGGTCTGTCTCAGGCTTCTCCCCTCGTTTATATGTAACAGCTTTTGTCATCGCAATCTTATTCAAAGGGTAGGTGTAAGCAATGATGTACTAAAGGGAGGATCCACCCCGGGTGACAGACAGAACCGGGATGCCGTCGGACAATATTATGATAATACTTACTGTTAAAAATATACCTGCAAGTGTGTTTCTTTATGTGGAGGGTACCAAATGGAGGATCCGGCCCAGGTGTCAAATACTTTTCTAAGTCATGCTGTCACTCCGCTTCTTCCTTGGAGGACATATTCAACTGTTTGTTTGTTTCTGCCCTTGGAAATGTGTCTGTCTGCCCGATTTGTAATTTATTAAACAGATGATATTTGAGTCTGTATTAAAGATAAAGCTAAGCTCCATTACAGATACTGCCGTAGGGGAGAGAAGTGTTAGAGACTTCACTATACTTCGAGACGTGGTGGTAACCATTTTTTTTTTAAAAATAACATTTTGCCTCATTTTGGCGAGGCGGGTCCTGTTCAACCAGGTCGGTTATATTAGGGCGCATGTCCAAATATAAAAGACCTTGAGATCTGGGTAATAATTCTTACCAGTTCCTGTCTTCGTTGCATTTGCCTGCCATAACTCAAAAGCAGACTCATGTACCCATTTACAGCTGGGTAGACTAGAGCATGACGCCACAGCGTTTCGAACTCGGTACCTTTGCCGCGATAGGCTACCGCTCTAACGACTCTGCCAATCGCACGCTGGAGTCTGCAGTGGTCAGGCTTAAAATAATCTCCTTACCTCTTCTTAGTAAAGACTAGTATTCTAATATTTCTCAGTCTGTGCCTTCTCTAGGCTATTTTCATTGAAGTTTTATTTTCCCGTTTTTTCCCCCCTATCTTTTTATGTGTAGTCCTGTCATCACTTTGTCTTCTTTTTACTGTGGCAAGTCTATCTGCATTCTCATTTCCAGATATGCTTTAAGTTATTGTCATGTTACTGATTTCTAAACATGGTAGCGTCACGCTCCAGTCCGCCCAGCTGTAAATGGGTACTTGGTTCTTCTCTTGATTTAGGGAAGGCTAAGGCAGCGAGACAAGGAACCGATCACTCCACCTCATAAAGCTGAGACCTAGTATTGTGTAGTCTTTAACATTTCATTCCCCTGCTGCAGTATAGGCGTTGGTTCTGACTTTATCTTTCATACCTCATCAGTAATAAT
This sequence comes from Oreohelix idahoensis, assembly GCA_024509875.1. Lineage (NCBI taxonomy): Eukaryota > Metazoa > Mollusca > Gastropoda > Stylommatophora > Oreohelicidae > Oreohelix > Oreohelix idahoensis. Next base: position 481,116 of record JAMPIV010000150.1, read on the forward strand.
TATTTATTGTTATCGCTTGGAAATTACTGTACATGTTTTACTGCTTACGGTTTTAAACCTTCAATGCTCTCTCTAACCCAATTTTTAGCTCTCTCTCTCTCTCTCTCGCTCGCCCTCTCTCGAGTTACGTTAGCGAATGTAATGTTAATATACCTATTTACTGTTTCAGTTTTAAATGTTCACAATATTCAACTATTTGAATGTTCCTCAATACTGTATTTATTTTTTCACTGTAATATTTATTGTCGTCCTTGATATTAATAACAAATCTTTTTTTTTTTTTAAATTCACTAAATTGAATTATTGCTGGGGCCGAATGCACTACTTGATTATTTCTTCACCCTGGTGATATAAAGAGTTTCATTCTTTCACAGATCTTGTTTGTAGTAGGAACTAATTGTGAATGCTTACTGACTACTTTTTGTTCGGTTCCTTTTAAATGTTTGCTATATTGTGACAAGGCGTGCCCCTTACAATCTAGGCCGCAGTCCTTCGGTTATACCATAACCCGATTGGTAGTCGAGAGAGAGAGAGAGAGAGAGAGAGAGAGAGAGAACGAACTTTAATTTCAAAGGGTTAACAATTGGGCGCGAAGGCCCGTCTAACATTCTGCCCTTCCACTCTCACTTATCTTGCATACTATCCGAGAGAGAGAGAGAGAGAGAGAGAGAGAGAGAGAGAGAGAGAGAGAGAGAGAGAGAGAGAGAGAGAGAGAGAGAGAGAGAGAGAGAGAGAGAGAGAGCACTTGCCTGAACTGTAGTGCAGGGATGATAAAACCTAATCCCTGAAAAGGACAACTAGTTTCAACCAGCTAACAAGATGAAACATTGTTACGGCCTACTGTGAAAAGTACTGCCCGGGTAAATACGCCTTCATTGGTTTTTGTTTGGGGACTGGCTTTTGTTAGGATGTTTTATTTATGCGAACAGATGATGAAACCAGTGGTAACAAGTCTCTTTCAGTGGGCACGTTTTGCCGAGAAGAAAGTTGGAGTGAGGTGAAACGACGCGTTTGACTGAATAAGGGGTAAATGATAATAAACATAGAAGATAATTGGTAGCTTAACAACGTTGCCCAGGGCAGCAGCAACAAATAGATGTTTCAGAGAAGGCTAGGTACCGGGTATTGCGAAGAGAAGACGTCATATATGGCAGGGGTTCCCATCATGTTTCGGTCCCATTACCCCATGACTTTTAGTAAATCTTCCCGTACCACGAGTGTCCCATTGCCATGCGCTATGCGGTTAGAGCAATCGAAACACAATAGCATCCCGCATCAGTATACCCAGCTTGAAATGGATTCCTGACTCTTGAGTTAGGGAAGGCAAAGGCTGCAGGAAGGGAACTAGTCATCCCACCTCATAAAGCTGGATCTAGCATAATAAAATCTCTAACACGTAATTTCCCTGCGGCAGTATTTTCTTTGTGACTACCTTTACCCTTGTCGACTCAGTATTCAGTATGACAGGAAATACATTTAAGAGTTTACAATACATTAAAAAATGAATAAACAGATTAGTTAATATTTCATAAAGCCAACTTTGTTAAATAAATACAGTAACAGCATTATCATAAAGTTATCAAATGTATCAGTTCTCCGTAAACTAAATTACTGAACCCTTGAATCTGTTTCTTTCAACCAAGTTTTAAACTTGGTACAGTTTTTGACAGAAATAGCCCACGTATCCATGTTTTTTTTTGTTTTTTTTTTTCGTACGCCCCGCTAATACTCGAGTCGAAATCTCAGGTTATTATGTCTAACCTGAGACTGATTTTACGTGATTATCCCTTTTTTCTTGTACAGAGACAGGTGTCCCTCGCCATTCAGGCAGATATTCGGAGGTACCCATTAGAGCTGGGTCGGCTCAGGAGCCGCCAGTCCCTGGTCGACGATACTCCTTCAAATGTCCTCCCCAGGGCTCGAGTTAATCCAGTCCAAATCCCGGTCGACGAAAAATCTTCAAATGTCCTCGCCCGGGTTTTATCCTGGGTCACCCGGTCGCCATCGCAGTGTGGTAACCACTACGCTAGCGCGGCTCCCATATCCATGTTAAACCGCCAGTTAGTTTCTTGCTTTGGATTAGGTTGGGAACAGGCTTACTGTCCTCTCATTTAAACATATAAAGAAGGGAAACCCGAGGCCTGAAGCAGTATTTAAATATTACACACACATACAGGTATGTTTTCAGGCACTCGTGAGAAATAAAGAAATACAGAAGTAGAAAACTAAACAACAGAAAAACAAGCTTATGCAGGGAGGAAAGTGTGATTCGCTTCCGTAGCTATGCGGTGGAGCCGCACGGAAGGTCCTGGGTTCCATTCCCCGGTAAGCCACTCACGTCTGTTGTTTTTCTGTTGTCTAGTTGTCTACTTCTTTATTTCTCACGAGTGCCTGAAAACATACCTTTATGTGTGTGTGTAATATGTATCTACTGTCCTCTCACCAAGCCATAACAGGTTTGTGTTACTGGGTCTTACACTACTACTTAGACCCAGTGATGGATCTACATTTCGGGGGCCTTGAAGCTTTTATTTTTTTTTTAAGTGTTGGGATATGGGAAAGAGCCGTATTATAGATAAAACTGACTTGGGGGCCCTGAAGCTCGCGCTACATTAGCTTCATAGTAGATACGCCTCTGTTTAGACCAGAAGGCGCCAACCGGTCAATCGTGTCTGCCGTTAGTTCCCAGGGGTTGAATCGATAGATCTCTTAGTGACCGAGGGGGAACAGCGACCTAATTTTAAACAAGAGAAATTTCAGATTAAGCAACTTCCGATGGCATTTAAAAGCGCGGTATCTCCAGGATAAAAGATACTTCTGCTACGAGTTCCCAATGTAAAGCCATAGCTATGTAGTTTACACAAATTCACTTTGTTCCTGAAATGCGTGAGATTGGAACGCCATCTTTTCTTTGAAGTCAAGTTAACATTCAGTAAAATACCATTATTAAGTCTGAATTTTCCGCTGCTTAAAATTTCATGTAAGCTGCACATATTTCAAATGCTCTGAAATCTTAAAACAAACATGATTTTATCAGTAAATTAATATGAAATTAATATGAAACAAATATAAAGGTATGTTATCAGGCACTCGCAGGAAATAAAGAAGTAGAACACCAGACAACAGAAAAACAACAGACATGAGTGGCTTACCCAGGATTTGAACACTGGACCTTCCGTGCGACAACCCCGCCTAGCCATGCAAGCGAATCACACTATCCGCTCTGCCATCTACGCATCATCAAAAAATGATGTTTCAATGGCAGGTCAATAGTGCGAACCACAATACACGACACCAGAAGTCCTCCATGGGCAGTTCAGCCTATTAATGACGCAATCACTTCTGCCCTTATTTGTAATAAATGATTTTATCAAAGTAGATCTTTTGAAAGCTGGATGTTTCTTAAGTAAATCCCCACAGCTCTTAGGTTGCCTACCCTTGACTTAGGCTATTCCAATAGGATAATATACTTTTTTTTTTTTTTAAACCAGATTTACCCTAACCCCTTTAAAAAAAAGTTCTGGATATCACTGGGGATATCCGTACCCCAGATTGGGAACCCCTGATAGATTACAACACCAACGATGATGACATTCAGCTTGACCTTGACAACCTCGTGACTCCGGGGAAAAACATGTGACGATCAGACAGGGTCTATCTGTGGTACTGCGTGCTTCAGAGTGTTAAGTCAGGAAATTTATGTTTCTATGTCAAGGTCGGGAGCATAAGTATTGTAGGTCACTTTCCCCAGAAGATTGTTTTATAAAATTATTTTCCAGACCACGAAATCGTTTATATTTGGATTAGCGCCTTAATATAACCGATTGACTTTGTGTCTAGCAGAGGTTTTCAAACTTTTTTGGTCCGCGGCTCCCTTGACCTGTGCATAAATCACCGCGGCTCCTCTCTATACTATATATTATATATAAGTAATTGGACCTTGGCTCATAATATCGAGCCCAACACTTTTCCCAAGCCCACCGCGACGCCCTTAGCCGAGGGCCGCGACGCCCCTGGGAGCCGCAACGCACAGTTTGAAAACCTCTGGTCTAGGTTGTTCTAGGCTCGGTACGCTAAAACAAAGCAAAACGTCCAATCGAAAACAAAGAACCTTTCAGTACAAGGGCAAGCAAGGAGTTTATTCTGAATATAGTGTTTCAGTGAGTGGCCAATTGGTTAAGCGTTTAGGGAGATTTCCTTTCGCTTCATTCTTCCCAGCTGTAAATGGGTACCTGATCTTGAGACAGGGAAGACAAAGGCAGTGACGAAGGGAAGTGGTCACTCCACCTCATAAAGCTGGACCTAGGATAGTGAAGTCTCTAACGTTTCACTGCCATGCGGCAGTTTCTTCTGTGAGATTACCTAGTGGTCCTGTACAAACTAGATGACCATATAAAACACAGTCCCTTGACCTTTTTTGTGCAATGGACCCCTTTGATTGCCCCATGAAGGCTACGGACCCCTTTGATTGTCCAGTTAAAGCGATGGTGGGGTCACCTGTGGTTTGAAAAAATGAACGTCAAAGCATAATTAACATTTAATATTTTAGATTATGTGCATGGACTCCCTCCCCAGAATCACTTCACGGACTCCCAGGGGAGACTTCCACATCCTTTTTTGTTCCTTAATGTTTATGGGCTCACGGCTGCCATCCTGCCCTCCCCTTCCGATCACCTATGGCTCAACTGCAGGACTGGATTAGCCATAAAGTACGTGTTTAGATCACCAGCCCAATAGGGATATCACACATAAATTCAAATTTATTGCTGATTATAACATTAAATGAATTACGTGTGCCCATTTCGAGCTGCCTGTCCGAGGATTTCTATTGGTATTTATGGCAACACTGATATTTTCCGACTGATAAGCTGTTCAGCTGTTTATTGCCCTGTCAGAGAGTTTCTGTTATTAGAGAACAGTAACGCTGAGTGAGGAAATATCAAAACATGGACGTTGTATTCTATCTAATATAATTATTTATTAAAAACTTTTTGTTAAATTTCTTTGCCTATCGTGATTCTCGCAATCAGAAAATAAATAAATAAGATATTATACATTGAACATCAATATATATAAAATCCACGCTTTTTCTGTCACTAAGACTAAGGGATGCAACTTTGGTTGAAAGTTAGACATTAATTGTATTGTTTCCCTTATATGTACTCTCCCGAAAATAGTAACACTCGACAAAGAAAAGTGCGCAAGTGACGGTGTGCACAAAAATATTTATAGAATGTGTGATCCCGTATACACACATTGGGATCCTCGATGCTGCGACGTAGTTCGTGTACTGTGGTGATGCACAGTGGTGTTTAAAAAAATACTTTTGAATAAGTAAAATTGCCATTAGGTATTGCTGCTTTTAAATGTAATTCTTATGACGGGCTTTTACACTAGTTTAATATATTTGTTATTTCTCTTTGCTTAATAAAAACATTTTTTCTATTTTAATATTTTTTTTTTTTAGTTTTAAACACTTTGTTGGAAAAGAGTACAATATTACTATCAGTGCTTAGGGCCTTAACGAGGCGTCCGAATGGCAGAGTGGTTAGAGCTCTTACTTCTCGTGGCAAAGATACTAGGTTCGAAACACGGTGGGGCCGCACTCCCGTCAAGCCAGAAGTAAATGACCCTACCCTTGACTTAAGGAAAGAAAAGGCAGCGAAAAAGGGAACTGCTCGCCTCACTTCTCGAAGCTCGACCTAGTGTAACCGTTAGAGTGGGTAGAAAAAATTCGGTTAGAAGTATTTTTATGATGGAGATTGACGGACTTATAAATTTAGAGTCTAAGGGGAATAATCGAGAGAACGAGAAGAGCGATCAAGAGTAGTGTTACATCCCTTCCTTAGTTGCAAAGGCATCTATACCTTTGTTTATGTTTGGAGTTCTGGTTTTTGGGTGAATTCAGGTACGGGATCGTACTCACGAGGAATTTATGAACGGGTAAGCTGTTTGTCAGAAAAAGTCATTCTATAGTGTTCCCAAATAGTTATAGTTGTAAATCGACGTTTTAGGTTAAGGCAGTCAAATCCGTGATGCAATAGCGTTAAGTTCAGTTTGGGTTTTCTCCCAGTTGTGATTAAAGATAGTATTTAGAAGTGGTTGCGAATTGGAAGTTTTCATCGTATCGATATGCCAAATGGTTTTGGTTGTTGTCTGTGGTGACAGAAAAGGTTACTATCGCCTAGACGCCCAAATCGCACATTTCTTGCCACAATTATGTACGACAGTTTTATTATTTATTATGAGGACAAGAGGACAGTGTTCCCAGGAAACAAAATGTGTGTATTTCGAGAGCCCAGGTACGTTGAACATTGTAAGTTTTAATAACTAGTAGTGAAGTACAATAGACAAGCTGGCAGGTTAGCGAGTAGAAGATAGAATTGGTAAAGTTACATCCCTGGCGGTCAGGCCAGTTTCACTAAGATACGCCAAGGCAGAAACCGAAGAAATATGTCAGAACAGCAGAGAGACAATGTTTAACTATGAAGAATTTAGATGGCAGTAAAAATTTTCAACAACAGTGGTTCTTAAGCTGTGACAACAATAACTACAAGAGACAGTATTATAAATGAAGCAGAGAGAGAGAAAGAATAAAGTGACACTGAAAATATTGCTGTACAAGTCTGCCAACCTCAAGTGGAAGGTTGGGCATATCATTTTACCACCTTTTGATCACTTATGTAAATACAGTTCAACATTGACTGTTTACTGCTGTCAGCGTGAAGTCATTCATGTCTGTTGAAATCAGTCAGCATATGAACTGTTGCCGTCTTGAGAGAAAGAAGTTTCCTTACCACAAATAAGCTGCCTACTGTTTAGGGTAGAGATACTAAACTCATTATACGATCAACATTAGGTAATAAAAGTATGAAATAATAGACAAACCATCATACACGACCACGCTAGTATAGTGATGTCTCTAACACTTCACTCCCCTACGGCAGTATCTACTATGGGACTACCTTTAACGCCTTAATCCGGAACTGCACAACTGAGAAAGGTAATGGGGGAGAACAGCAGGTAAACACACACACACGCAGTAGAAAAAAAAGAAAGAGAATTGTCTCTGTTATTATCGGATGTTTGTTTCTTACAAAGACCCTTTAGTCGTAACGCAGGTAGTTTTGTTTTTCTTCTGTATCCCAGTAAGACTTATACTGTATTATGTTCTTGTTTCCCTTAGAGTTCAACATAAACATACAGTAAAGATAGTCCCATAGCCGTAGTCAGTTAAGTCTTAGAGACTTCAGTATACTAAGTCCTGCTCTATGAGGTGGGGTTTGGCCAGTTCCTTTCCTAGCTGCTTTTGCCATCCCTAACTCAAGAACGGAATCAGTTACCCTTTCACAGCTGGGTAGACTGGATTGTGTCGCTACCAGGTTTAGAACAAGGAATCCGGTAACTTTGCCATGTAAAGCAAGCGCCCTAAGCACTCTACCAATCGGACGCCCCAGTCTTACAGTAATTCTCCGAATTTGCATACAACCCAGCTGGAAACATAATCAATTAAAAGCTGGGATTTGTCACCTTTCTTTTGAAAATAAGTGAGCGCCAGACTGTGACCTAAATTCCGCAGACGTTAAGATGACTGAAAGCAAGGCAAACCTTCCGCGCCATTACATCAGTGGCCCCCACACGTTTTTGCTGGAAACCCTATCCCCCCACCCCCCATATTCTAGAGACCCTTAGAGAATGTATATTATTATTTCTCTCATACTTTTGTCTGTGGCGTGAAGCTCCAGTCTACCCAAATGTAAATAGTCACATGACTCTGCTCTTGAGTTAGGAAAGAGAAAGGCGAAGAGGAAGGGCACTGGCCATCCCATCTCTCGAAGCTGGACCTAGTATAGTGAAGTCTCTAACACTTCCATCTCCTTCTGGTATGGGACTAGCTTTACCTGGTTTTTTTCCCCCCAGACTTTACTTCGACCTTACTGAAGACCTTCACACACCTTTATTAGAGTCACAACCTTTATTAGGGTCACGACCCTGGGTTTAGGAACGGCTGCTTTACATTGATGGCTAAGCATGGTGGAAGAAAGATAAAGTGCTTCGAGGTTGATGAAACCTGGAGAAATTTAGTTCAGGTCGTATTTGAACCCGGAGGCAGTGCGCGTCAATGTTTTTATTTTCCCCCGGGGGAAAAGCTAGCTGTCGTTTTTAGGACTATCCCTTATCAATGCTTCGTCATGCGAGCTAGTGAATATTAGCAGTTCCTTTCAGGGCTTGATGTGTATCTACGATGTGTTCACCGGAGTCTCTGAACAGACAACGAAAGAATAGAACTACATCACTGTTAAGTACTTTTAACAGGGGGAGTAAAATGTTTGAGATCCTCACATGTGAGCCTAGTATTTTATAGACGCACATATGAGCGCATCTAAATTAATTGCATGTTTAAGTATTTGCATACGACCGTGCACTATTATTGAACGGTTATGACGCGATTTGTTGCGGTGATTTGTTGCCATCCAGCTATGATTCTGGAGGCAGATCCGAAAGTCCTTCGTGATGGACAGACGTCTTAGATGAATATTATGATGTGTCTTGGTCCCAAGTAGTGGGAAGACACTTAAATATATTGCTGTATCTCCCTAAGTGGAGCATGAATATTAGCCAGAACCGGCTCTTTCAGGTATCGTCATAGATACTCATTTATCCTTCGCAAGTCTTTGGCAGAGCTTCGACACGCCTGGCTATGGCGTGCGACAAAATTCCTACTGGGAATTATATTGGATCGTAACGAATTATCTTTATGGAAGACCTCCGAAATATTACACAAGTTGAGTAGTCTTGTAATGGAAACTGAGATCATACGGACATATTGCCGCAGAGCTTCCGTCGCCCTTGAGATGGTGACGGTTAGTGAGATCGGTCAACTTCGATATTGATTATTTATGTCAACATACATATGCCTGCCATGAATTTGAATTTAACTCTGAAATGTTATGACACGTGATGATCGCTGTACCAGTTCGTCAAAGTATCCATGTCTATGTTCATTAAATGATGTCTCGTCGAAAAAACCCTACGAGTCCAGTGATTGTTTTCTCTTCAATTTGGTCATACAGTTTTGACCCATTGCAGTGTTATACGCCAATACAATAACGGCCCACATATCATTCGCGTAACCTAACTATACGTCGGCCATTGACAGTAAGCCCGACAGGCCAGAGAATATAAAAGAGGAAAGAAAATCGTGAGTAACAATCACCCACAAGAATGACGCACAGGGCAACTAATATGAGGTTGTGTCATAGGGCTGGCTATCTCATCGTGTTAAATAAATTGTCACATAAACAACAGCTGCAGGAGCATGGGACTCCTTGGGGCTGGCTTCATGTGTGTGTGTGTGGGGAGGGGGGACATGAGGATAATTACAGGTCATACAGTTCTGTTTTTTGGACTGACACTTGCGCTCTCGTATAAGGGGTCGTTCACATATGGCGTTACGCAATGTTTGCCGTTTTAAAACCCCACCACTCCCCGTCTTGTCATACTTCGTCACAAAAACCCAGAACCCCCTCTTATATGACGTCTCAGATACCTTCCCCCCCCCCCCCCCCGCCCCTTTTCCCCCCCGTAATTTTTTTTTTTTTTTGTTTACTACTGAAAAGAAAGAATATAATAGAATGTAAATTAGTTAACCACAACTCAGATGGTTCGGCCATGTCTGCAGAATGGGAGAAGATCTGCTGTCACGGCAGGTATGAGAGGCTAAGAGCCAAGAATCCAGCATACATGCCACACGCTATGGTTTACCCATAATCTGTACGGGGTGTTTGCGTTTTCAGACGTGTACGGCCCGTACAAACGTCTGTACGGGTTTTTCGCCTAATTATTAAACATACATATAAATCGATCGTCTTGTGCCACTACCGTAGCCGTAATATGCGTCATTGTTATTTGCAAGAGAGTTAGCTTCCGTTTCCGATCTTTATTTAGTAATGGGAGTATCCGCGTTTATTTTCTGTGAATTTTTTTTAATCGCAATGAATCGGCATCGAACACGCGGCCATTTTCGCTCTAATTTTAATGGATTCTGATTCCGATGCGATGACAAGGAGATCTTTGTCTTTATTAGCGCTAATATCGGTTCTCAGAATATGGGTGATGGCAGAGATGGAAACGAAAGTAGAATGTCATTGCTAGTATGTATAATTTTAGGGGTTAGGATTAGGTTTATCGGAAAGGTTTAGGGTTACGGCCGAATGTCACTGCTGACGAGGGCGTTTGTTGCTTTGCTACTGATGATGGGTGTAACGAAAAGATCGTCATTTGATTTGTATTGGTCAAATGACTTTCATTGAGATGCAAGGGATATGGACTCTTCGTTTGTTGGTTTTTTTTTTTATTAAAAAAAAAAAATGTAAATTAAAAAAAAAAAAATTTAAATTTTTTAATCGTTTTTTTCATCTTTCCATACCTCTCTTCCTATCACATCTAACATGTACACAAACAAATTTTATATCATCAGATTCATTTATTTCTATACAAAAATTAGAGCAATTGACCAAAAAACTATAGAATTTACAAGTCATCCACTATAAAAAGGGGATGTTGTGAAAAAGAATGCAGCTGCAGGCACATTTTCGGGAAAACAATGCAGCGTGCTAAAGGATAAGGTCCTATCAAACACAGGATTTCCTGGTCTGTTAGTGATAATTAAGCGCCGAAATAGACAAAATGATGACACGATCACATCATTTTTACAGTGCAAAATAAACTCAGACAAATATTGTTTGAGTTTTAAAATAAATGAAGACCTGTTTTAAAAGGCAAAGTCCCCATGCCTCCATGATGCAGCTGTAATTGAAAATTTTTTTACACGAATTAACTCTTTTGATACGTTTTTTCTGTCTTTTTTTTTTTTGTACAGGTTTTGCTGGTCTTTGTACAGGGCTTTTGAATTTTGTGTACAGGTTTTTCATCTCCGAGGTGTGGCATGTATGATCCAGACCTCCAGGAAGACTCAGAGACCGTTGGGAGGACCATTAGACAATCTCTGAAGGACCGAGGTCTAGAATGGAACCAGGCCAGGAGGAAGACAGCCGATAGGATAGTCTGGCGCTCTCTCTTCCAAACCTCTACACCTCACGGTAGAAGAGGGTCGTACGGATAGGTTTGAGGGTTATTTTTGGCCCGTCTGAGTAGAGTGGAAGGTGATAAGCACGTGAGAAAAAGGTGTGAGAAATAGTTTTTCACAGGTGATAGTTTAAGGAGAAGATATGTCTATGGAATGATTAAGTTTCTCTATTCCATCCTATCTATACGACTATAATTTAGTACAAGACAATGTTGCCCCTCCTTATACATAGAAATATAAGTTTAACTACCCACACACACAGCTGTGTGACAACAAGGCACACAAACGTGAAAAAACTACGGTTAATTGGGTATTGGTCTGACCAACACACAAAGTAAGTTTTCTTTGTTGTTTATTATAATTAAACTTGACATCAAATATCTATAGAAAGATCAAATAAAATCAGATTTACATACATACGTAAATAACAGAATAAATGTGCCCTCCCCCTCTGGAGAAAAAAACACAAAAAGTAAATAACCCAAAGGTCAAAGGTTATCACTATGTTACAGAATAGACAGTAAAGAAAAACAAAGTTCCTACTAAATGCTACCCAGTAGGGTAAACAATTTTAAGCAAAATCAAAGTTGGTACAATGCTTGTAACAAAGGAAAATATTCACTCTCTCTCTGTCATACGTGGCCACTCAATCTCTCCTTACCTACTCTTGGTGATATCTCTTGGAAATAAAATTATCCTGAATATAAAATTTCCAGTGTTTTTATCTTACAAATTGGCCCCAGTCCATCCTTTAGTAAATAAGATTAACAAGGTGGATGCCTAATTTGGTGGTTGATTCCAGGATGGACAAATGTCACTTCGAATGGTTAGTGTAGAAAAACCGAGATCTTGGGTTCACAGTAAACAGAAAAATACTTCCAGTATTGGGAAACATCTGGTTGCTAAAACTGTTACAATAGATAACTGATGGTAAATCCTATCGGCTGGCTCTGTGGTGAGTGCCGATTTTGAAACAGCATAACTTTCTGGATAAATCCGCTGATACGACTGTCAAAAGTCAGATAGTGTTATTATTTCTGCTCAACCCCCGTGGGCTGAAAAATTGGAAAAAATATCTGGGTATTGATAAGTCCAGTTAAATTTACTCGTTAAATGTTTCTGGTATATCTTTGGCCAATCCTGTTCACAAATGAACTTGGAGATGCATAAGCCAAGAAAAGACAACATTAACCCTTCAGTAAATGAAGAAAAAGACTAAAATAGACCGCTGGCCGCTTCTTGTGATCAGGTCTGCTTAGGAATAAAGAAACATTTATGGAAAAAATGCTACTTTTCTATATCGCTACATATATGTACATAGACGGAGACAAGACGATCTCTTATCCACTCCGTCAGTCCTGATTAAATTTAAAAGACACGCGGTGTCTTTAGCCTATTCCTATCCGGTCAGCTTTCGCTAGCGCGGCGTCTCTAGGTCGGGTGAAGGTATGCGCCCTCCCTGCCACTGGCTCACGTTATTGATCAGCGTACAATGTCTATTATTATTTAATTATCCATACGCGCACTCACATAAATATCGCCTGTCGTTAATAGCTATTAGATTGTCGGCGTCTGTTTCTTTAGTCGTATGATATTAAATAATAGTCGCTTATAATAAATACACAAATTGGAATAAACGTGAATTCTTTTCTGTCACGTATCAGTCACGCCTAGTGTGTACTCAATCAACTAAAACCATCTCTTCTTATGTGAGAAAGCGGGTGATGGAAATTACATTCTAACTGCACATCTGGTAAAAAAAATAGCTACGCGTTATTTTATTTCACTAGTTCTAACAGATAGAAAATCCAAGTGAATTATAATGGTAAAACTTAACACATTAAATCACGTAAATACTAATTTCTATTACCACAAATCAGAAATGAAACGATCCCCACGAAATGCTATTAACACATCTTCCACAATGGTTCTAGATACGTGCTTAGACTATCCAGAATTCTGAATGACAACTGATAGCGGGTTTAAGAAACCACAGTTTATATATACTAGCCACCATTAAAAACGCATCGCATTAGTTTATGAACCACAACTCGTTGTGCTAAATTTAAAATACATGAAACCACTGATTATACATTTCTGATCCATTTACTAACCCAAATTTGCTGTATTATTAAACATGAGACAATTCAGAACCGGCTCCTAAGCAGTTGTCAACCCTAGGTGTAAAAACAAAAGTCGCACTCGGTGTCATTCAGTCACAGTCATTGGTGGTACCTGTCGCCCGAAATCGCTGGTTCAGCCTCACTATAGTCACAATTAAAATGTCTGGCAACTTCTCTGGTCGCCATTCCACTGCTAAGCATACCAACAGCTTGCCATCGCTCTTGTGACGACAATCGAGGCATGACAAGAACATTAAAAGACTTTCTTTTGATGAAAACAGATAATGGCTTTTTACTCGCTGAAACTTGACTAATGCGTGTGCCAAATTTCAATGTGATTCGACTTTTAATAAAGCCAGAATTTATCAAAAACCTTGTTTTGCACGTGAAGCACGCAAAATTTGAAGTAAACATCACATCGACAGTAATTGGGAATACATGCACTTCATCACTTGCACACTTTCGGGGTTTGAAAAATCGCTCACTGGCATAAACATTTCAACAGTGAAAACATGTCACGATTTCGATGCGTTTTTAATGGCGGCTAGTATATATTATTGTTTCTCTGATCTATAGATGACGTTACTTTTCACATTACCAAGTGAATCGGGAGAATCGTGAACAGAGTTTCCCAGATAAAAGATTTTACGGTCGCTCTGTCTCAGCGTTGCTAATCGACATCAGAAGAATTCTCACGTCTAACGGGGTTCTCAAAAGATTTTGCCCGCTTCTGGAGATCAAAGAACTCGGGGTTTCCCTCTGTGTACGAACATCAAAGGGTCTTCGGTTTCTTCACGTGCGGTCTGTCAGGCATCGCATGAGTGACAGATAAGCTCGCGTAAGAAACTAGGTAAACAAACCTAATTCGCTACCTGTTATGACTGGCAGGTCGTGAAGTTTGTAAACTTTGCGTTAGCCCGTGTGAACAGAAAAAGAGGCGTGGATTAAAAGGTGAGTAAGGGAGCCGCGCTAGCGTAGTGGTTATAACACCGCTCTGGCGACCGGGTGATACAGGATCAAACCCGGGCGACGGCATTTGAGGATTTTTCGTCGACCGGGATTTGGACTGGATTAACTCGAGACCTGGCGAGGACATTTGAAGGAGTGTCGTCGACCAGGGACTGGCGGCTCCTGAGCCGACTCAGCTGCAATGGGTACCTCCGAAATCGGCGAGTATTTGCCTAAATGGCGAGGGACACCTGTCTCTGTACAAGAAATAAAGGGATACTCACGTAAAATCAATGTCAGGTTAGACATAAAAAATAATAACCTGAGATTTCGCCTCGAGTATTAGCGGGCGTACGAAAAAAAAAAAAAAAAAAAAAGGTGAGTAGACAGGCAGAAAAATGCATGGTTTTGCTAGCAAATCATAGAACGCTAACGAAGTCACGAAAGACTGTCAGATACTGTAGGCTATATTTCCATTATACGTCACAAAGAAGAACAACTAAGTAAGTAAGTAAATGTCGTACAGATAGGTTGTGAGTTATTTTTGTCCCATCTGAGTAGAGTGGATGGTTATAGATACGTGAGAAAAAGGTGTGAGAAACAGATTTCACGGGTGATAGCTTAAGGAGAAGATATGTCTCTGGAATGAGGAAGTTTCTCTACTCCAGCCAATCTATACATTTATAATTTAGTACAAGACAACCTTGTCATCCTCATAGATATAAATATGTTTAACTACACACACACAGCTATGTGACTTCTTCTTCTTCTTCTTCTTGCGATCGCATCTTTGATGATTACACCGTCAGACGAGTTCTCATGATGAATTCGACTGTTGTTTGAAGTTCCTCTTTAGCTCCATATAGCTTTGAGTTTAGTGTTGAGTCATTGGGCCAGTATATCTTTCTTAACTGGTCATACAGAGGACAATCCTGTAGAACATGCTCAGCAGTTTGTTCGTTTAATCCACATGTGCACAGTGGTGAAGCAGACAATCGTAGCCTGTGCATGTGTCTATTCAGTTTGTTATGCCCTGTCCTGAGGCGAAAAATAGTTATCTGTCCCTGCCGGTCGAGAGTGTGATAGTCGTCTTTGGGTTGGTTCTGTTCTCTTCTGATAGTCTGGATAGCTCTCTTTTTCTCAAAGTATGTGACTTCATTATCTTCTTGTTCACATTCTCCTCCCTTTTTTGCAAGTTTATCTGCCTTTTCATTTCCGGGTACACCACAATGAGATGGTACCCACTGAAGTATGGTTCTCTATTTGGCAGCTACCTTGTTTAGTTCATTTCTCAGATGCAGGAGTTTACCACCCTTGAGAGCTTGCAGGACAGACAGTGCATCTGTGAGGATGAATACCTGGTGGCAGTCAGAGTTGGTGTTATAAATCATATTTGCAGCTTGCTCTAGAGCTTGAACCTCAGCTGTATAGTTGGAACAGAATTTACCAGTGGGAAAGTGCCTAGTCTCATAGTGGTTGTCAGGATATGAGATAAAGATACCGGCACCTCCATTCCTAACAGTTAGTTGCTGATCCATCTGTATAGGCATGTATCCATGATTGATCGGGATAGCTTTCTTGGATCATACTCAATGTAGCAGTTCGTTTTTGCAGATCATTATACTCACATCCACTTGTGAGACCACTGACTGGTGTATTAATTTGGAGGGCATTGCTGGCCTGCTCCCATGGTACAGGGTATAGGGTGGGCTTCAGTGGTGTTGTCTTCATGGATAGGTCTTCTTGATGCTGTCTTTTAAGTCTTTTTCCCCGATGCACAAAGCTGCTACGCTTTAGACGTCCCAATGCCAGATCATCCAGTCTTGCCCTCATTGGGTGCGTTGGCATACTGTTGTATTTTTCCATCTGGATCATGGTTTTTGTGTCTCTTCTATGGGACAATGTCTGTAATCCAGCAACCTTCTGCATCTCTGATATTGGTGTAGTTTTCATGGCTCCTGTAATGAGCCTGAGAGCTTGATTTTGCACCTTGTCCAAAGACTGCAGATGTGAGTTAGCAGCTGATGACCATGCTGCTGAGCTAAACTCTAAGTGTGGTCTTATTACTCCATTATAAATCTTCTTTAGATTTCGTTCATTTGCTCCCCAGTTGGTACCTGCTAATTTTCTGAGTATGCCTAGTCGTCTTCGGGCCTTTCCTTCTGCATTTTCAATATGCTTATTCCATGTAAGCCTTTGGTCAAATGTCACCCCAAGATAGGTGGGGTAGCTTTCTTCCTTGATCACGGTTGTCCCTAGGTGTATGTTAGCTGCTTTGTCCTTGGGGGCGAGGGAGAACAGTGTTGTGGAGGTTTTGTCTGTGTTTATTGTAGCTATGTGACAACAAGACACACAAACGTGAAAAAACTATGGTTAATTGGGTATGAGTCTGACCAACACACAAAGTAAGTTTTCTTTGTTGTTTATTATCATTAAACTTGACAACATCAAATATCTATAGAGAGATCAAATAAAATCAGATTTACATACATATGAAAATAACAGAATAAATGTGCCCTCCCCCTCCGGAGAAAAGAACCCAAAAAGTAAATAACCCAAAGGTCAAAGGTTATCACTATGTTACAGAATAGACAGTAAAGAAAAACAAAGTTCCTACTAAATGCTACCCAGTAGAGTAAACAATTTTAAGCAAAATCAAAGTTGGTACAATGCTTGTAACAAAGGAAAATATTCACTCTCTCTCTCTGTCATACGTGGCCACTCAATCTCTCCTTACCTACTCTTGGTGATATCCCTTGGAATTACAATTATCCTGAATATAAAATTTCCAGTGTTTTTATCTTCCAAATTGGCCCCAGTCCATCCTCTAACAAATAAAGACTAGTGAGGTGAACGCCGAATCTGGTGTGGGTTTTTCCTGGATGAACAAAATGTCACCGCCAATAGTTGATGTAGAGACGTGATCTTGGGGTTCAATTGATAAATGATGATAATCCTATCGGCTGGCTCTATGGTAGAGTGCCGATTCTGAAACAGCGTAAATTCTGGATGCAACGCTTGAATACGACTGTCAGAATTCGGGAATAAATGTTATTTTTTTCACACCTCAGTGGGCTTATAAAATTGAAAAATATTGCTGGGTTTGGTAAGTCCAGTTAAATTTACAAGTTAAAATGTTTCTCATGTATCGTTGTCAAATACTTGCTCACCAATGAAATTGGTGACGCACAAGCCAAGAAAAAGACAACATTAACCAATCAGTGAAAGAAAAGACCGCTGGATGCCCTTGATCAGGTCTGCTAGGAATATATAAGAAACATGTATGGGAAAATGCTACTATTCTATATAGCTACATATATGCACACAGATTGGGACAAGACGCTCTCTTATCCACTCCGTCAGTCCTGATTAAATTTAAAAGGTACACGGTGTCTTTAGCCTACCCTATCGCCCGTGGCTAACGCTGAGGTTTCAGATCGGAGGGAGTTATGCAACTCTCCCCGCCCCTTGCTAGCGCGTAACGATCAACGTACAATGTCAATTATCACAAACTATCGCCGGTAGTTAAGTAGCTATTAATTTGGTAGGCGTCTGATAGTTTAGTCGCATGATATTAAATAATAGGCACTTATAATAAATACGCACAAGGAAATAAAACGTGAATTCTTTTCTGTCACTATCAATCGCGCTAAAATCCTCTCTTCTTGTGTGAGAAAGCGTGTGGTGAAAATTATCATGATAACTGAACATCTGGTATGAAATAGCTACGCGTTATTTTATTTCACAAGTTTTAACACTAGAAAATCAAAGTGAATTTTAATTGGTAAAAGCCAACTATTTTAAACACGTAAACACTAATTTCCAGAAAATCAGAATGAAAATCCCCACGAATGCTATTAACACATTTAGCGAAAAGGTTCTAGAACTGCGTGCTTAGACTATCCAAAAATTCTGAGTGACAACTGATAGCAGTTTTAAGAAAACACAGTTTATATTTCATTATGTTTCTCTGATCTATAGATGATGATACTTTTCGCACTATTGTGTGAGTAACGGAGAATCACAACAGAGTTCCCAGATAAAGGCTTATGGTCGGTCTTCCGTCGAGCGTTGCTAACCGACATCAGAAGAATTCTTACGTCTAACGGGTCTTCTCTGTACGAATGCCTGCTTCCGAAGATCAAAGAGCCCAGAGGTTTCTGACTTTTTCTGAGTACGAACTTCAAAAGATTCTGTGTTATTCACGTGCGGTCTGTCAGGTATCGTATGATTGACAGATAAGCTCGCGTGATGATACGAGGTAAACAAACCTAATTAGCTACCTGTTATGACCGGCAGGTCACGAAAGTTTGTAAACACTTCATTTGCTAATGTTCAAAGAAAAGAAGCGTGACGAAAAAGTGAGTAGACACAGGCTGTAAATGCATGGTTTTGCTAGCAAATCCTAGAACGCTACGAGGTCAGAAAAGACTGTCGGATTACTGTAGGCTCTTTTTCCATTATACGTCACAGTGAATTAGTTAACTAGTGCAGCCTAAATAACAATATTTCAAGTAAAATTGTGTTTAATTAATTAGGTTTTTACAGTAACTACGTTGCTGGTTAAATGCTGAATTTATTAACAATATCATTTAATTTAAAACAATAAAAGAAACTAAATTAAACGCATCAGTAACTTCAGTTCTTACTTCAAGTTTCACAAAATAATGTTAAACTTGAAAGCAAATTCACACAAATGCAAGGGTTGAAAAACTGAAGTAGGCCTACTTATCAATGAATAATTTCTCTTCGTTATCATTATCCGACAGCAAAGTAAGATGCTTCTCCACCGAACAAACTAGAAGTCCATTATCTTCCAGATTAACATCGTTTAGTTGAAAGGTGTGTATACATTATCCTATATATAATATCCCAGCTTTTTCTGTCTGTAAATAACGCCCGAAAATAGTAACACTCGACAAATAAAAGTGCGCAAAGCACGGTGTGCAAGCGCAATTTGAACGGGCGTGCAGGTTCGTACTTTTTTTAACCTCGGATGTAAAACAAATATTTTGGTTTTTTAATAACTCTCCCGAAAATAGTAACAATGTAAACGGCGCGCATGTTCAGACTTTGTTCAAAATTATTTTACTACTATAATTAACAGGAATGCGCGTACAATGCTTTAAGTTTCACGCTTTTGTTAGAATAAAATCAACTGGTATTTCCTAATGACCGTCTACCACGACAAGTATGGGGGGGGGGAAATTAGGAGACTTCACTATACTAGGTCCAGCATCGAGAGGTGTGGTGACCGGTTCCATTCCTCGCTGCCTTTTCCTTCCCTAACTCAAGAGCAAAGTCATGTGCCCATTTACAGCTGGGTAAACTGAACCGTAATGATACTGTGAATCGAACCCGGCACTTTGCCGCGAGAGACCAGCACTCTAACCACTCTGCCAATCGGACGCTCCAGAACTAACGTAGCGACTTTTAATAGCGGGAAAACAGCCGAGTTCTATATCACTTAAATAAATATTAGACAAACATAAAGGTATGTTTTCAGGCACTCGTAAGAAATAAAGAAGTAGAAAACTAGACAACAGAAAAACAACAGACGTGAGTGGCTTACCCAGGACTCGAACCCAGGACCTTCCGTGCGACAACCTCGCCTAGCTATGCAAGCGAATCACACTATCCTCCCTGCCATCTAGGCATCACCGAAAATGATGCTTCGATGACGGGTCATTAGTGCGACCCGCAATACATAACACCGGAAATTTACCATGGGCAGTCCAGCCTATTAATGACGCAATCACTTCTGTTGTTCCCCTATTATACAGTATAGGTCAGACTTACACAAGACAAAGACCTGAATACTGTGTCCAGTAAATGATAATGGATGGGTGTGAAAAAAAATCGAAAAAAAGGTGATTCGTCTTACGAGGACAAAAGACAAAGAAAATAGCCAACGTTACGGCCAACAAACTTGGGAACCAACAGTGGCGGAACCACACACCAACAACATACCATCGTCAACTCCTGACTAGTTAAGTATTACATTCAGACTCAGCAAAAGAAATTTTTTAACGATAGCCACTTTAAAGTCATTACCAGTGATGAAAACATCAGTGATTCATTATTTTTCTAAAGAACTGCATTTTGAATTTGTTAACTATAATTGATTATTAAATTTGTTATCTGAAAATACAAATTGATAGTTGATTTAGTCAATATTGAATGAATATTGACTCAGTTATTTTAAATACCTAACCACCCACTTCTATTTTGTAAAAATATTTTATTGAATCATATCAGACAATACGAGCAAATTTCTTTTTTTCCTCACAGAAGGGGTGGGAAGATAAAAAGTGGATTGCTTAGATGATCTCAGTTGTTATGCTTGCTTTCTTGAAATTCATGTGCGTCTCCCTAAAGTATCATTATTCTATGTATATCTCTGCCAAGTTTAATCTTGAAAGAAGGTTGATGTAGAAACTCACAATTCAGAATTGAGAACACAGTTACGTAGTACTAGCAAAACTCAGCTGAGCTGCTGGCTAGATTAGGGCGTCCCACTGATTTTTATTTAATATTTCCTGGAAATCACCTCTAGCAGTAACGAACTGTGTCAATGGACAGTCTTCTATAAAATGGCACAAGCGAGCGTCTGTCTTTCAGTAATATAAAAGCTTCTGTCCAATCAACGGACTTCCCCTCTAACTTTTCAAATATTCAAAATATAAATGTCCAATTTCAGTCCAGTCTCAGTCTAGTGTTTAGTATTTGTCTGTCGGTCTGTCCGTCCCAACTTGGCTTTTCCCAAAATTACACTTGTTTTTGGACGAAACTACAAGAAAAAACTACACACATTTTTTTGTCTCCCCCTACTTCTAAGATCCTATGCTAGTTATTTTTAGCTACTATCCTCCGACTTTGCCCCTAGTTCAACTGCAGTTTGTTTTTATGCGTTAGGCTCAAGGACGCGTCAAAATGTAACTTTAGTGAAAATATGCACAAAAAACTGTTTGCTAGTCTGTATTGAACAATAGTCTTTCGTCAATATCTTCCGTGTTATCTGTCCGTCTGTGTAATTAAAAGTATATTATTTCTCCGCTCAAGATGGGCTATCAAACTAGCTAGTTTTTATTTTCATAAACTTATTATTAAGAAAAAACCTACTTTTCTCAAGTTTAGTTTTGAAATTTGTTTTTGAACCTTCGTATACGGCGTTTGCCGCTATATTCAAATTAAAACGACCAATTACGGTAAAACGTCTAAGATACGTCTGTTTCTAACAAGAGCTAAGGTCTTTTTTTCATTTCCTTACATTGTGTCAACTAGTGGCGTAATTTTTTTTTTTTTTTTAACTACGAATTTGCGTCTTTTAGCATTTAGATTCAAACACGTGTTCAGACCGTCATAATTTTTTTCTTTTATCTCCGTTTCTACCCCGTCTAAAAGGATAGGTCGTTTAGTCGGCATGTTCCAACTAGTTAGTTTCAATGGCGCTAGAAAGCGCTGGCGTAGGTGAAGAAGCCTCGGCATATCTTGCCTATATTTTTATCACTACGTGTTATTTTACCCGTTATCTTTATAATTGGAGGAATTTTAACGTTGCATCACTGTAATTTCACCACACATCTTCCCACCTGAGAACATGCACTAATGCAAGTTCCAAAACCAGTGATACACATAAATAAAATTAACTCCTCACGCCTACTAACTATTCTAATTTTGATCACAGGGGTGCCTACTGAGGAAATCTGCACCGACATTCTGTGACCACGGGATATATTCAATATTAAACTGATAAGGTTGCAACAATAAAGACCATCTTAACAATCTTGCATTTTCATGCTTGGCCTGAGATAAGAACACAAGTGGCTGGTGATCTGTCTGGACCACAAAAGTCCTACCATACAGATAGATTTGGAACTTTTTTATTGCCCAGATTAACGCTAAACATTCTTTTTCGCTTGTGGAATATCCTTGTTCCGCTTTGTTCAACTTGCGGCTTGCATAAGCGACTGGGTTCAGTTCCCCATTGGGTGAAGAGGACCTTTGCAACAGAGCCGCTCCCAGGCCTACATTGCTTGCATCTGTTCTCACCACAAAGTCCTGAGTCAAATCAGGCAATTTGAGAATAGGTTTGCTAGTGAGTTTTTCCTTTAACTCTTGAAATGCCAATTCACATTGCGCTGACCAAACAATTTTATCTGGATTTCCCTTGCGAGTCAGATCAGTCAGAGGAGCACATATAGAGTTAAAATTGTTGATATATTTTTGGTAAAACCCACATAACGACATGAATGATCGCACGTCTTTTTTTGTTTGTGGTCTAGGTGCTCTCTGCAGTTTTTCCAAGTTCTTGGGGTCAGGGGTCATGTTACCCTGATATACAGTATGTCCCAAGAATTCCAACTCTTTGCATCCAATACAACATTTTGTTGGTCTAGCAGTTAAGTTCGCTTCTCTGAGCCTATGAAATAACATATTCAGAGAGTTAATGTGTTCTTCAAATGTTTCTGTGGCGACGAGAATATCATCCATGAAATTTGTGATACATGGATTATTCAAGGGATCCAACAATTTGCGCATCATCCTAGAAAATACACTCGGAGCATTTTTCAATCCGAATGGTAGCATGTTGAATTCATAATGTCCTTCCGAGGTGCTAAAAGCTAAATAAGGTCTAACTTCAGGCTTCACTGGAATCTGGTAATAGCCTTTGCCAATTTCCACCTTCGAAAAGTATTTTGCCTTGTTCAATCTGGCAAATAACTGTTTTGTGTCTGGTAATGGATCCACTTGTCCTTCTGTGACAGCATTCAGTTTCCTGTAATCTATGCACAGTCAATGTTCCCCAGACGGTTTCCTCAACAAAACTACACTGGAGCTGAAAGAAGATTCACTGTGTGAAATAATCCCTTCTTTCAACAAATAATCTATTTCCTCTTTCAATGCCTTCTCCTTAGCGAACGGAACAGAATAGGCTCTCATACAGATTGGGTTTGAGTCTACCAGCTTCATGTCATACTGTAGCAAATTTGTATGCCCTGGTTTATCTGTTAATACATCTGTATGTTCCTCCAGAACCTGTTGAACTCTCTCCCTCTGATTTTTATTCAGGTGCTTACTGACTTTTACCTGTGCGGCTGTCTCACAGGGATGTAATGGGTATTCATGTGAGGTGAGTGGTTCTTTTTTCATTTTAGTTGCGATAGCCAAGGTCAGTAAGGGGGTGCTTTCCTGAAGTGGTCTGTCCAGATACTTCTTTAAAAGGTTTACATGATATATCTTCTCCTTCCCCTTTTTGTCAATTTTATAGTTTGTTCTAGACACCTTCTCTAGAACCGTATATGGACCTTGCCAGAAGAGTTGAGAGAGATGGCTGAGCATCACAATCCCCCCTCTGTTGCAGCATGATGAGAACCCAGCATTGCACACTGAGCTTGGGGGGAATCAATTGGGCACCAGACTTAATACTGGCTCTTGACTGGATGGCCGCATGCAGGAGATTTCTACAATGGAGGGTTGGCAGGTGGTGGGTATCTGGAAGTGGCTCTGTGCAGGACGTGAGGATTCCTTGGGAGAGCCCAGAACCAGAGCACAGCATTGTGCAAGCTCTGCATAGTTGGAGAGCCCCCTGGATGACGGGGAATGCACAGTGTGCTACCCCACCTATCCCCAACTGCTAACTTAGAACCAGAAGTGGGGTCCTCTGTATGCGTGCCAGGCCAGGATAAAATGCCTGGGAAAGAGACTGGAGCTCAGAACTCCCTAACTCAAAGTTGCAGGATGGCAGAAAAGCCATGGGAAAGACAGGGCTATTTTGAAGATAACGCAACCATATTTTCACCTACGAGTTCGGACGCCGCCTCGGTAAACAAGGTCCGCGCAGAGCAGTGACACCCCCAGGATGCTTGCGAATAGTCTACTACTGGGAACATAAACAGATTAGGGATGAGCCCACTCTCCCGTTGAACAGGTGCTAAAGTCGTAGATACTGGGCCAGAAGGCGCACCGGAAACCACAGTATCACGCAACTCGCTTTTTTTTTTCTATGGAGAGTACACCGTCAAATAAATCTCGTACTGGTGCTCGCCCTGTGGAGCTCCACCAGGCAGGTGCAGTGCCGGGCTCTGAGCCTCGACAGAGCCCACCCTCAGCTACTGGAGGACCCTCTAGACCGTCTTGTGGAGTCAGCAGACGGCGGAGGAGAACTACTGACCAAAACAAAACAGAAAAAGAGAAACCCAGAGTGCCACTTGTCATGATGCACTGGAATGCAGAGGGAGTGAACAGCAAGCAGGCTGGATACAGCAAAAAGACAGAGCTGGAAAACATCTTGTATGAGAAGCAAGTCAGTGTTTGCTGTATCCAAGAGACTCACTTGAAAGCAGATCAAACCTTTAAAATAAGGGGATATCAATGCTTCAGATCCGACAGAAAAGATAGACGAAAAGGAGGAGTACTTACTCTTGTAAGGAATAACATTCCTGCACACGAAAGGAAAACCTTCATGGATGGAGCAGAATATCAGCTGTTGCAGATAAAGGTAGACAAGATGGAAATAGAACTCCTGAACTATTACTGTCCGAACAACAAACCCCTGAGTCTCAGCTCTATACAGGTACCAGCCACCAACTTTATAGCAGTTGGAGACTTTAATAGCCACTCCCAGAGCTGGGGCTATAACCATCTGGATCACAGAGGTGAAGAGGTTGAAACTTGGCAAGATGATCACTCCCTAATCCTAGTCAATAATGCCTCAGATACTCCTACCTTCTACTCCAGAGGATGGCACACAACTTCAACACCAGATCTTGCCTTCTCCACACCAGATATAGCTGGATCTATTAGTAGAGAAGTAGGAGACCAACTAGGGGGAAGCGACCATCGCCCAATCTTTCTTACTGTCCAGAGTGCAACTCTCAGTACAGGCCCAGCCATTACAAGATGGGACTACAAAAAAGCCAACTGGGGTTTATTCAGGCATCAGGTGAACACGCTGCTGTCTACCCTCAAGGTACAGAACAGAGACATTAATGAAGTGGTAAAAGACTTCAACAGATGCATACTACAAGCTGCAAAAGAAACCATTCCCAAAGGATGCCGGCGTAACTACATACCATACTGGTCCAGCACACTCCAAGAACGTCAGGAAGCTATGGACAGGGCTAGAAAGGACGCAGAGTCTCAGCCTTCACTTGAAACTCACAACAAATGGAAAAAGGCTGTAGCAGAGTTTCAGAGAACAAAGCTAGAAGAAAAACGGAAAAGCTGGAGAACTAAAACGGCATCGCTGAACCTTGAGAAAGACGGCAGGAAACTTTGGAGATTAGTCAAGTCTCTAAATGAAGAGCGTTCCTCACCTAGGCAGACTATCACATTGGATGAAGGTGGCAAACTTTTCAGAGGAAAACAAGCTGCAGACTTGTTTGCTAAAAGATACAGTTCAGAAAGCAACTTACCCATTAACATAGATCATCAGAGAGAGATAAGAAAAGAAATACTGGCAACCATGGGACAGACAGATACTCCTGCCCCAATGAGGGAACCCATCACACTAGGAGAACTACAGAAGGCTATTTCCAAGCTTAAGTTTCAAAAGTCACCTGGCCCAGACAAAATCAGCAACGAAATGCTAGTAAATCTGAGCTCAGCAGCAAAGACAAAACTGCTTGAGATATTCAACCACAGCTGGTTGAAAGGAACGGTACCCCAAGTATGGAGAGAAGCCATCACAATACCCATACTAAAGAAAGGGAAATGTAAGACTGAGGCTGCAAGTTACCGGCCAATCAGTCTCACAAGCTGTGTTGGGAAGACTATGGAGCGAATAGTCAACCACAGATTGAAATGGTATTTAGAGTCTGAGCAGATCCTGGTGCCGGAACAAGCTGGATTTAGAGAATGCTACAGTATAGAAGACCAAGTTACTTACTTGTCTCAAGCAATAGAAGATGCCTTCCAGGAGAAGAAAAAGGTCCTAACGATCTGGGTCGACTTCAAGCAGGCCTTTGACAAGGTGTGGAAAGATGGCCTCATTGCAAAACTTAGGAGAAGTGGAATCCAAGGCAACATGATGAAATGGATCCAGACATACTTGCATAACAGGAGAACTAGAGTCACTCTTGACGGTCTGCAGAGCAGAAAAGTGTTGCTCCATCAGGGGGTACCTCAAGGAGGAGTAATTTCCCCAACACTCTTCCTTGTTTACATCAATGACCTGGTGAAAGATCTCCCTGCAGGAGTTAAAGCTGCCTTATATGCAGATGACCTAGTACTCTGGTGCGCTGATGAAAATGTCACCACAGCAAATTATAGAATGCAGCGGGCAGCAGACATGCTAGTGTCATGGGCAGAGAAATGGCTTATCACAATAAACACAGACAAAACCTCCACAACACTGTTCTCCCTCGCCCCCAAGGACAAATCAGCTAACATACACCTAGGGACAACCGTGATCAAGGAAGAAAGCTACCCCACCTATCTTGGGGTGACATTTGACCAAAGGCTTACATGGAATAAGCATATTGAAAATGCAGAAGGAAAGGCCCGAAGACGACTAGGCATACTCAGAAAATTAGCAGGTACCAACTGGGGAGCAAATGAACGAAATCTAAAGAAGATTTATAATGGAGTAATAAGACCACACTTAGAGTTTAGCTCAGCAGCATGGTCATCAGCTGCTAACTCACATCTGCAGTCTTTAGACAAGGTGCAAAAATCAAGCTCTCAGGCTCATTACAGGAGCCATGAAAACTACACCAATAACAGAGATGCAGAAGGTTGCTGGATTACAGACATTGTCCCATAGAAGAGACACAAAAACTATGATCCAGATGGAAAAGTACAACAGTATGCCAATGCACCCAATGAAGGCAAGACTAGATGATCTGGCATTAGGACGTCTAAAGCGTAGCAGCTTTGTGCATCGGGGGAAAAGACTTATAAGACAGCATCAAGAAGACCTATCCATGAAGACAACACCACTGAAGCCCACCCTATACCCTGTACCATGGGAGCAGGCCAGCAGTGCCCTCCAAATTAATACATCAGTCAGTGGTCTCACAAGTGGATGTGAGTATAATGATCTGCAAAAACGAACTGCTACATTGAGTATGATCCAAGAAAGCTATCCCGATCAATCATGGATACATGCCTATACAGATGGATCAGCAACTAATGCTGTTAGGAATGGAGGTGCCGGTATCTTTATCTCATATCCTGACAACCACTATGAGACTAGGCACATTCCCACTGGTAAATTCTGTTCCAACTATACAGCTGAGGTTCAAGCTCTAGAGCAAGCTGCAAATATGATTTATAACTCCAACTCTGACTGCCACCAGGTAGTCATCCTCACAGATGCACTGTCTGTCCTGCAAGCTCTCAAGGGTGGTAAACTCCCGCATCTGAGAAATGAACTAAACAAGGTAGCTGCCAAAAAGAGAACCCTACTTCAGTGGGTACCATCTCATTGTGGTGTACCCGGAAATGAAAAGGCAGATAAACTTGCAAAAAAGGGAGGAGAATGTGAACAAGAAGATAATGAAGTCACATACTTTGAGAAAAAGAGAGCTATCCAGACTATCAGAAGAGAACAGAACCAACCTAAAGACGACTATCACACTCTTGACCGGCAGGGCGATCGCAAGAAGAAGAAGAAGGACCTTGCCATCCAATTTGTAATTTATTCTGGCTGCCGGGTAGTAGAAGAAGCACCTTCTCTCCCACAGCTAATTCTCTGTCCTTTGCTTTCCTATTAAAATACGCTGCATGTTTCTTCCTGGCTTGTCTAAAATTATCATTTGCCAGTTTCCATCCAGCTTTCAGACGAGTGGTCAGCTCGTTCACATATTGATATGATGAGGTAACAGTCTCTTCTGCTTTCTCATCTGTCCAGGTCTTTAATAAGTTACATATGGACTTTTAAATTTTCATACTTATTTTTCATGGCACCCATTAGAAGCCTTACAGTGAGGACTTTTCTTCCTAGAATCATCACTCACAAATCGACCACTACCAATTTTTTTCTTGGGTTTGTCTCCCCACTTTAGATTACTTATGAGAGATCTTCGCTCTCGTTTAGTTTCCTCCAGTTTATATAATGCTGACCGAGGGATTGTCAGCCTATTCTGGGGTAAAATCACTCTTTGTACTCGTCGCATAGTGGCCATGTTAATACATTCAAGTGAAGACTGGGTGTGAAAAGGGGGCTCCCATTCCACTTTGTCTACTTTATTATAATTACTTTTCCTTCCAGGCCTAAGTTTGCCCCGTGGCGTTTCTAGGTCCTGCACATTTTTTCCCTTTGTGGGTGTTCCCTCATGAAATACACCACATGCTTCTACAAAGTTCTCAATATCGACATTTACGTTGGGCCAATAGTATTTTCGAGCAACCTTTTGGCAGATGGTACCTACTTTCTCATGGTCACCATCTTTTCCAACATGTAAGCTCCTTATTAATTTTGCCCTATATACCTTGGGAAGAACCAACTGTCCGTGACCAGTGGATCTAGTTCCTGTCTTCCTGTATAGCAATTTGTCCTTCATAAAATACTCTCCCTTGCTTGGAGGTGTGTGGCATTTGAGCAATTTCTTAAAACATGGCTTGAGTGTCCTATCCTCAGCCTGCATCTTCCTCATCTCTTCTGGATGAGCATTTATAGGTTCACCTTCTTCCTCCTTTTTCTGTGACCTGGTCTGCACTGTCGCCATGATCACAGGTCTCTCGGGATTCCCCAAGAAGACGTATCTACACCCCAATATCAGAGGGTAGATTGGTTCATCTATCACTGCTGCTCTGATTTCTCCTTCCACATAGCGAGTTTTCACCGTTATCCTTGCGATGGGAAGTGTCATGAGTGGTATGTCCTTAGTCGCCCCTTTTATTTCCACTGTTTCTGTGGTATACTGACTTGGGTCCACTAGGCTAGCCTTCACAACTGAATCATAATCAAACCTGTATCATATAGGCACCTTATGGTGACCCCATTACAAATAACATCCTCACAAACTGGGGGGTGATAAGGTTCCTGCTGTCCATTAGGATTAACCTTTAATCTTTGGTTCCCCGATTTCATTGCAGCAATGTTTGAAGATTTCCTTTTACAAAATTCGGTGTTATGGTTGTCTTTCTTACACCATTTGCACCATCTCTTTCCTTGGTTAAAAGGTTTTCTTTCATTATATTTTTGGTCATTGAACTGTGAGTTTCTATCACGATAATCATTTCTTGGCCTATCAAAGTTTGTCCTGCCTTTATTACCTTGTTCTCTGGTATCAAATTTACTAAAGTGCTGTGGAGCTTTAAAATTTTCTATATGCTTCTTTTTAGTGCCACTTACCTCTGCCTGGGCTGCCTGATACCTCTCAGCGACATTCAAAACCCCCCTCTACCTCTCTGCACCTTGTTCCATGAGAAATTTTCTCAGGTCTGGAGCCATGGACTCTCTTAATTGCTCTATCATGATCATCTCTTTAAGATCTTGGGTCTTCCCCAGAGCAGTCCATTTCTCCAAATAGGTTTCCAGTCTGGCAGAGAATTGGTGGTATGTCTCCCCAGACAAAAGTTTGGCATTTCTAAACTTCTTACGATAAAACTCACCATTCTTTTCATATCTCAATAACAAAGCCTGCTTTAGCATGTCATAATTGTCTTGGTCGTCTCTATGCATCTTAGCAAAAACTTCATAAGAAGTACCTCTAAGCCCTTGGGATAACTTAAGACTCCACCTCTCTCTCTCCAACCCATACGTAGTAGCCAATAGTTCGAATCTACTTAAGTACCCCTCTATGTCATCGTCTTTCTCAACAAAATGGTCTAAATGAAACCCCATAGATGAGGTTGAGGCTCCCTGACTAGGCGTAGCATCTGAGGGAAAGGGGCTGGCAACATTTTCAGGAGCATGGCCTTGTAATTCCAGCTCCCTTAGTCGTAATTCGTGCTCCCTTTGCAATCTCCTATCTTCTGCTTCCCTTTCGGCCTTTTTTTCTTCTAATTGGAGCCTCTTTATTTCAGCCTCCCTATCTGCCTCCAATGCCTTAGCCTCTTTGTCAGCCTCAATCTGCAGCCTCTTAAGTTCTTTATCAGCCTCAATTTGTAACCTCTTCCCTTCAGCTAACCTCCTATCTTCCCTTTCAATATACTTGTCACATTCTGAAGTTACATACTGAATTAAAACTTGACCCTCCATGTTCATTTCCTTTGCCGTCAGCACAGCAGCCGATCTAAATTTTGCTAGATCTGCCATACTATCTCACACAATTTAACAATGACTAAGGTAAACAACAAAGTGTAATTACCAAGGTAATATATTAATTAATTAATCACCACTGGCTGTGAAGATTCATCAACTTTTACTGTCCACTTTTTAATTTTAGGGACACTGTTAAATTTATACAACTTATGCCCCCAATAGTTTAATTCCCGGACCAAAAGACCCTAATATCTGTAGTGGGAGAGGGTTCAAATCCCGGACAGGACCCCAATATTTGTAGTGGGTTTTGATGTTATTGTATGGTTGTTATGTTACCTAGTGTACTGGATGAGGTCAGCTGTGAAGGCTCCTGAGATAAAAGTTTATGTGAGTTACAGAATGCCTTTCTGCTACCACAGGACATATGAAACAATATGTATTTATCAATAAAAGTGCATATATATATATATATATATTGCATAATCAAATGAAATTTTTGTACATAGGTATATTGTTACATTGGTTAATATTAATAATATCTACAGTATCTTGGGAAAACTAGCACTGGATGTTTAGTTGGGGTGGCGTCATCATGCACAATCTATGTTTATAAAGTTCATTGTCCTTGACATATGGACTGATATTAGTGTTTATATAACAAGATTTTATTTCTTTATTGATGGGGGACACCGTTGATGAATCTACAGCAGGCCAGGTTTGCACTTAACTGGCCTGTGACGATGCAGTACAGAATTCTTGTGGCCCACTCCTCTCAGTAGCTGGAGTAAAATGTTAGGCTGCTTAAGCATCCGCCCTTGTACTTCTACAAAAGCATCTGGCACTAGCGTAGTGCCAGACCAGAAACTCACAATTCAGAATTGAGAACACAGTTACGTAGTACTAGCAAAACTCAGCTGAACTGCTGGCTAGATTAGGGCGTCCCACTGATTTTTATTTAATATTTCCTGGAAATCACCTCTAGCAGTAACGAACTGTGTCAATGGACAGTCTTCTATAAAATGGCACAAGCGAGCGTCTGTCTTTCAGTAATATAAAAGCTTCTGTCCAATCAACGGACTTCCCCTCTAACTTTTCAAATATTCAAAATATAAATGTCAAATTTCAGTCCAGTCTCAGTCTAGTGTTTAGTATTTGTCTGTCGGTCTGTCCGTCCCAACTTGGCTTTTCCCAAAATTACACTTGTTTTTGGACGAAACTACAAGAAAAAAACTACACACATTTTTTTGTCTCCCCCTACTTCTAAGATCCTATGCTAGTTATTTTTAGCTACTATCCTCCGACTTTGCCCCTAGTTCAACTGCAGTTTGTTTTTATGCGTTAGGCTCAAGGACGCGTCAAAATGTAACTTTAGTGAAAATATGCACAAAAAACTGTTTGCTAGTCTGTATTGAACAATACAGTCTTTCGTCAATATCTTCCGTGTTATCTGTCCGTCTGTGTAATTAAAAGTATATTATTTCTCCGCTCAAGATGGGCTATCAAACTAGCTAGTTTTTATTTTCATAAACTTATTATTTAAAAAAAAACCTACTTTTCTCAAGGTTAGTTTTGAAATTTGTTTTTGAACCTTCGTATACGGCGTTTGCCGCTATATTCAAATTAAAACGACCAATTACGATAAAACGTCTAAGATACGTCTGTTTCTAACAAGAGCTAAGGTCTTTTTTTTCATTTCCTTACATTGTGTCAACTAGTGGCGTAATTTTTTTTTTTAAACTACAAATTTGCGTCTTTTAGCATTTAGATTCAAACACGTGTTCAGACCGTCATAATTTTTTTCTTTTATCTCCGTTTCTACCCCGTCTAAAAGGATAGGTCGTTTAGTCGGCATTTTCCAACTAGTTAGTTTCAATGGCGCTAGAAAGCGCTGGCATAGGTGAAGAAGCCTCGGCATATCTTGCCTATATTTTTATCCCTACGTGTTATTTTACCCGTTATCTTTATAATTGGAGGAATTTTAACGTTGCATCACTGTAATTTCACCACAGTTGATACCTTTGATTACCCTCATCATTATACTCTAAGTTTGGCCATTGTTTGACCACTACAATCCCATGACACTCTGCAACTTCGTAAATGAAAACGTGATTGCCAAAGTTATTGATATTATCTTCTTATTTGTTCATGTCATTGGTTAAGTATGCGTCTAAATGGTTGTTGCTGTTCTTAGTTGTGTCTTTGATTTTCATTTTCATATTTACAAATACGCGAAAAGAAGTCGCTGGCTTTGGATAGGACAAACCTTGAGAAAACCAGTTTATAGCATTACAACGCAATCTCGGTTCTGGAATCCCAAGGATAAGACCCAAAAACAAAAACGAAACAAAAAAACTTACACACATACACCGAGAAGAGGACTGGAAATAGACATAAAGGGGTAAAGAAGACATGGAATAGATAGCACAGAACAGGAGGGCTTGACATGTTTTTGTTGTGGACATGTAGTCCATGGTGAGATGTACAGTATTAATGATGATGATGAAGAGGAAGATGATTTAGTGTGAAGTGGCTGGGGAGAGACAGTAATGTATACACATTTATATCACCAGTGTATAAGCTTTGTTGTTCCTATTATTGTTCAAACAATAACCACAGGCGTTCTTAAAATATTTGGCACTCGGTGGCGGATCTTTCCTTTAGCAACCTCCCTCTTCTCTCCCCCAAAGTAAACATACAGAAAAATATCTTAAGCTTGCAAGCAGATTTACAAACTGTACAGTACTGCCATAATAGTGTCCGATGACCGTCCTGCCTCATGGCAACACCAGGACAGACCGTCCCCTCCTACCCACTTAGTACGCCACTGATATAATCAGCACTTATTCTGTGACTACGTATGGAGCATGAAACTTCTACAGGTTATGTTAAGCTCTTCTTTCTTGTGCCAGCACGTTCAAGTTCTTCCCGTGTCTCCTAAATCTTTTTTTAAAGCTGTCTACTGTTCACTTCTCCAGCAAAGTGGTTAGAGCAAAAAAGTTACCAGAGTACAGGGTTGGAAAATTGGCAGCACCGCTTGGGTTACCAGACGTCCGATTTGGGCAGAATTCGTCTGGTTTTTTAATGCACAAATTGTGCGTCCGGCTTGATATTTTTTTTGTTTTTAATGTTGAAATATCCGGCTTGTGTTGACGGATATTGTGGCCCTAAGCCTCAAGCCCTAGTCTATCAAGCTGTAAATATGTACCGGGACTCTGCTACTGAGTTATGGAAATAAAAGGCAGCGTGGAAGGCACTGATCACCCTACCTCATAAAGCTGAGACCTAGCATAGTGAACACTCTAACGTTTCACAACCCTTTGTCAGTATCTGCCGTGGGACTACCTTACGCGTTTCACACAGATGATGATGGTGATAAAATTCATTATAAGTCGTACATGAAGATGGAAGCATTGATTGTGTGTACACACACACACACACACAATCACACACACACACAATCACACACTCACTCACATACACCCAAACACAAACTAACAAATACATAGCATGAAATCTGAGTTTAAAAGTCGAGATACCAGCCCAACAGGTCGAAGAAAGGACATTTAATTAAAACATGACTGATGTAATCTATCTGCAACGCAGGGATCGACGAACTACAGTCTGTATAATAAGCGAACATGCGGATATGCAGGGTCAGCTGTAGAGCGTTCGGCGTCCGAGTGAGGGGTTTGACTTACGCCTACTTTCCCACTCATACACACTAGAGCTCCTCTCTATATAGAGGAGCTCTAATACACACTTCCAGCCGCAAAAGGTAACTGTAATGAAAAATTAAATAAGATTCGTGAACAAGTTGGGCATCAGTTTTAGATCATGTGGCGCGATTGTTTGCACATGACGTGTCGGAAGTTGTCAATCCGGTAAGACAACAATAAGATAACGAAAGTGAGTTGAAGCACGCAAAGCGACGTAATCGCTTCCGCTCAGATTTGGTGTAATGGATAATTACGATAAAATGACAATCTTGAAAGAGATTACCAGTAATAGATCTCAAATATTGAGTTGTAAACATGATAAATACCAGCGAAAGAAGCAAAACCTTGAATGGTCATGTAGGTCATGCAAATGAATATGTAGATGACCTGCAGAAAACAAAATCTTATGTGTCTTGTAGAATATTCTAGTTAAAAAGACTAGTGGGGGATAGACCCCTGTGGCGAGATAGAAGTTGAAAAATAGCTAGTTGTAGCGTGATAGAGGTTGGATAGAAAATTCGTTCCCCAAAATCAGAGAAGAGAACAGGTGAACTATAAGTAAGGATGGCACAAAAGAAATCCGGTAGTTAACCACACAGTTCAAGTAATAGCTGTAGATCTTCTTCTTCTTCTTCTTCGTTCGCCCTGAAAAGGACGGTGGTTGCGTTGTGTCTGTTTACAACGTAGCTGTGATATCTGCACCTTTCGGTCGACACATCCGACTTCTGCACGGCATTTTTTAGGACCGGGTTTGCCTTCCCATTGCGATCCGTGCTCGCTCAGCCAGCCTGCATTGCTGCATACTGTTTCCAGGACCACCACGTGGAGGTGGAGCACGGTCTTGACCAGCTCTGGTTCGCTAGTCCTGACGCAGGCAGTCAAGCTATGAGTCGCTGACTGCGGTCTCTATTGCTGCGTCTTCATAGCTGTAGATGAGAACTGATAGGTAAGTCATCTTCTCGCTTGACCTATCCTATGCTCCAAGGGTATTATTTCAATATATGAATGTAGCTTATAGTATTCTCTACCAAGTTTTGTTAATTCTAGTTTAACCACACAACAAAATTATAACTAGAAAGTTAAGAAACTCCATAACTGCAGTTATTGCGCTATAATGATTCAAATGTATAATAAAAATTTGCAATTTGAGTATATACAAATTCAAAAGATAACTATCTACATTAACATGATAATGTCAATGGGTGTTCTATTCATTACACCAGTGGTGTGGGTGTCTTAATTTGTATTTTCCCCTTTGAGTTAACTTAACTTGCGTGACAAGTTGATGTGGTTGACTCCCCACGGTCGTTACATCTGGACATCAAAGACACTATGCTTATGCCAGGTGACAGTGTTGGTCCACTGATAGCAGTTCACAATTTCCACACAAGTTGTGTCACGTTCTCACCACTAGGTTAAAACCTGCATATATATGGAGTGGGGTTGGTACTTGTATTTTAAATTCAAGACGCCCCTCCGATGCTGATTTGCCACTGAGGAATCAGATTCCTCATTTTGACCACACAGTCATGATGGTGTGGTCTGTCAGTCAAACGAGGAGGGGAGGGGTACGTCATCCAACAATACAATACATTTAATAATTATTATTACATCAATTACAGACATTTTCCAAAGTAGGTTAACTGTAAAGCCTATTGCTATAAACTAGGTAAATTAGGGAATTCAATACCAACAGAAAAAGAACAAATGAAGAGATGGGCTGAGCACTTCATGGAGGTGCTAAATCCCCAACAGTAACACCTGATTTTTCACAACCACTTTGCAATAACTTGCGATGAATTCACGTGGACTGCGTTATTGTTTTAAAGCTGCTGGAGTTGACGAAATTTCAGGGGAAATGATTAAAGCAGTTAATGACAACAACCTCTTGAGAATTTTAGATATTATAAATGAAGTATGGAGAGAAGAACAACCACCACAACAATGGAAAGACAGTATTATTGTAAAGTTACCGAAGAAAGGTGATCTATCAGACTGTAATAACTGGCGTGGTATATCTCTATTATCAGTACCTGGAAAATTATTATGTTGCATGATGTTAGAAAGACTTAAATTGCATGCTGACGAAAAGATCAGAGAAGAACAAGCGGGGTTTCAGGCCGAAACGATCATGTATTGATCAAATATTCACACTAAGAACAATTATAGAAGAATCAGTGGAAAGGCAATCGCCACTTATTATCACCTTCGTCGATTTTCAAAAGCCTTTGATAGTCTCACCGCCCATCATTGTGGAAGATACTTACAATCATGGTTTTCCAACAAAATATGTGAATATAATCAAAGCGCTATATGACAATGCAAGATGTTGTGTTAGAACAAATAAAGGGAATACAGAATGGTTTACAGTAGAAACAGGGGTGAAACAAGGCTGTATTATGTCACCACTACTTTTTGGAATAGCTATTGATTGGGTTATGAGAAACTATACCCACATGAACAATTGGGTATAAAATGGACAAATGGAAAATTCCTGGGGGACCTGGATTTCGCAGATGATGTAGCATTCTTAAGTTCAACACCAAGACAATCCCAAGAAGCAATAAATAATTTGTGTCATCTCTCGGTTAAAATTGGTCTCCAAATAAATGCCTCTAAAACTAAAGCTATGAACTTTTCTAACGAGACCTTTGATATCATCTTGAACGGGGAAAAACTACAGAAAGTTGAAAGTTTCAATTATTTAGGCAGTAAAATGACTCAGGATGGTGACACAACAAGAGAAATCCATACTAGAATTGCTTTGGCAGCTAGCGCCTTCAATAGATTATCTAACATTTGGAAATTACGATCATTGAATATACATACCAAGCTTCGTCTGTTTAATTCAAATGTTATCTCAGTGTTAACATACGGCTGTGAGAGTTGGAAAATAACAAAATCATTGGAGAACAAGCTGAATACATTCGAGAACAAATGTCTTAGAAACCTCATGCACATCAGTTGGAAAGAATTCAAGACTAATCGACAAATAAGAGAAGACTCTAGGCAGAAATATGTCCCCGACTATATAAGGAAAAGACGATGGTCATATATCGGTCATGTCCTACGAATGCAAAACAACAGAATACCACTACAGGCGCTCACTTGGGTTCCTGAGGGTAAGCGGAAAAAAAGGAAGACCAAAAGAAACACTCAGAAGAACAATAATAAGAGAAGGAAGAACGTTGGGCCTAAATAATGTGCAAGAGCTAAGAGGAGTGGCGTCACAACGAACAACCTGGAGAGCACTGGTTTCTGCCTTATGCGCCGTGTTTGGCGCTTAAAGAATTTATTATTATTATTATTATGGTACATTGAAAGTATAAAAGACAAGAAGAAAAGATGAACTCTTTGTGCATATTACTCAACAGTAAAGCCATGAAAAGGACTGTTAGTTCTGAGAAGCACTTTTGAGGTTATATGGCTGTATAAATCATCTTGCTTCAGGCACAAGGCAAATCATATAGACATGAAGAGTATGTTAAGCATAACTTTAATTTCTAAACAAACATCAAACTTAATCATCCATTACTTAACATAGCACTAAGATAAGTTATAATCTTAACAATCTATGTAGACATTACCCACAGACATTTGTACTACGAATCTGCAGCTGGTTTTTTAGCTTCGATCTAATAAACGCTCCCAGTGGCGGTTAGCTATTACTTCTCTTTAGTTATTGTATTGGGTTGAAGCTGAGTCACGGGTTGTCTCCCCTGCTCTGCAATGATGGTCCAACGATGGGCCAAAATTTCGAGTATACAATGAGGGTCTTTAATGTTATCTACCTTCGCTCAAGATTACTCTTGGCAGAGTTGTAAATAGAAGGATGGTGCTTCTGTTTTAGGGAGTCTTCATAGGATATTTCAGAAACCAAGCACAACGCTGAATTTTCCCAGGCTATTGTGCACTCTGCATCTGCCCGCCCCTACTTTGAAGAGAAAGATAAATAAGCTCGTTTCTGAGACAACAACTGAATAATTCAATAAGTTATTACTTTAGTAGCTCTGTTGTAGTTATATTTAAGATCACTGATTGATACGTGTGCATTTCTCTCTGTAATAATTAATCAACTATTAATTTGTAAATACATCTAACACATTTAATGATCAATTATGGTTTAACATGAGTAAATAAATAAGTGCTGCGAGGGAATTTACACTATAGAGTTTTTCCTCATCGACAATTGTGAGGTTGTTTTGAATTGGTGGGTATTTCGTCACTCAAATTAGTTCAGGAGGTGATTTGTTTGGGTGGTGAGAATTATTTGTTTTGGCTAGATTAAAATACTTATGTGGCCAGCTGTTGGACTGGTTTGCCGACTGCTCCGCCAATTGTCGACTTCTGTGATGAGGTCACGTCCCATGCGTAGTTGCATGGGCAACGTCTCCTAACGTCACGGCAAGGATCTTTACAACAAAGGGAGGCATCTAGCATTGATCACAAGCTCCGGATCCACAGACTAGTATCAAGCTAATATTACACACTGTCATCTCCAACTGGTATCACCAACTTGTACCACGAACTTTAGAGGAAACAAATGTCTCTGCTAAGTATTTGTTGCCTGACACTTAGCCAGACGCCTTCTCTCCTGTCCTTTCCACCGACCGTTCCCTTTTTTCTCGGTAATTTTACCCCTTCGTAGCATCAATGATAACCCCAGTGGATAGGATGAAAGCGTCATCGTTAATTCAGGTAATCTCACGCAGCTGGACAGTGTCGCGAATTGACAGTAAATATGAATTTTCCAATCCGTCCCAGCCCCTCTCCTGGTCTTACTCTTTAAATTTTCTATTCTTACCGGCTATATGAACTTTTTTTTTTTATATACTCTTTTATCGCGGCCGTAGTCTTATTATTTTTCGCTCATACCCCCCACCCCAAGGCGTGTCTGGCTTTTTATTTCACTTCTGGCCCTCATTATAAATTCATTGCTCAGGCCTCAGTGGTCGGCTCTTATCCGGCGTACGATAACATTGCATAAGACACACTTGCGTTTGTAGTACGCCAGCCCAGCGGACGTTCCTCACACGTAATAGTGTTTTGACCACTCTAGCCGATGCACAGGAGGTAGCCTTAATAATGGGACTCTTGTAGTTGAGCGGCGCAGAGAGTCAACCCTTTGAAAGATGGGTAACGTTAGGAATTACAGGGAATTTCGGTGTCTCTGAAGAAGATTCTAGACTAATGTTTATGTTACTCGGGGTTACGCTAGAAAGCGGAGTGACCCGTACACCTACACAAAGCACGTGAACGCAGATGGCCAGGTCGGCGTCCCTTTCTGGACCATATAACCTGATAGATTTTAACTGTCCTTACACTCGTTCACAAACTGGACCCCAGGATAAAACCGAATGATACACAGGCAATTGTGAGCATAAGATTCGACCGTGTCGCTGAAATTCTGGATATCTCGGGGTGAGTTGACATTTGTCATATTATATAGGCTTAGTTATTAGTTTACTTATAACTGATAGCAGTGACTTGCGGGGTTTTTTTCAGTGACAACTCCTCAGTAATTTATTCAGTGCAAATGTAGCGCAGTCAACAACCTAAGCTAACATATGCTTAATCTGTTTAGAGCCTCATAGTTTTGTTAGTGTTTACAATGGGTTGAATGGTAAGCTTAAGCTGACATTACTTTTGAGGACCTACAGTTGTGTATATTATTCATATAAATCTGACTTGTGACGCGTCTTTGCTATAACGACTGAATTGTCGGAGGTAGTCATTTATTTTTAGGAGCAACTACTCATGGCAGGGAATGGAACCATAGAATGTCTATTGGGTAGTTTAGAGATAACTTACAAGGCAGTCTAGAAAGTTAACCACTGGCCAGTGAAAGAATCCTATGCCATGTAAAGTCACAATGTATCATAATAGCATAAACATGGCACTTGTATGTATTCCATTTTGGGAGGTTATTACTTTTCCTTTTTGTGTATCGACCCCACGGGGCGCATACAGTTTAATTGTGTAATGTGCTTATATTTTCTGTAAATTCACGTAATGATGTAAACTAAATAGTTCATCCTCTCAGCGGGGACTACATTGTGGAACAACCAAAAGGTTGAGTTGGAAGAGGACATTGAGTCGATTGTTTTATGTCAGAGCAAACGCTCACACAAATATGTTAGCCTATGCGGGATGCATGTGGAGAATTGACATTGTGGAACTAACAGGAGGAAAACTCACGTGGACAGAGACAGCACAGAGACGTGCCTAGCAATAATGAAACAAATACCGTATGATAACATTAAAGTTATGATTTTATTTTGCTTGAGGTAACGGGTGTTTATTTGGTCTTAGTTCCAGGTAACCCCACTGCTAAAACAGCTAACTACAAACACAAGCTGAGGGAACGCATAAATGATCCCTCCAGTCTAACGGTTTGCAGCATTTTATGATAGAGGAACCACACTGCCAAGAATGTCAGGAAGAAAATGACATAGACCACAACCTGATCCACTGTAAAAAGTACGAGCAACAGAGGCTTGAATTAAAAACATACTTTAGAAATCACAATATAGACATGACAGGTGATAATGTTTTAAGTATTGATGCCCCAGGGGAAGCCCAAACAATACTTAAACGATATATACACAAAACAAAGGAAAACGTATAAGGTTAATAACAGTGACAATATTAGTAACAATAATAACAATAATAATACTTCAGAAAAGAAATTCAACCAAATAGAAATTAATCAACAAAAACTAACAAACTATTAAAGAAAAACAAAATTATTGACTACTCATAGTGCAAGGAAAGACAAAGAAGTAACAAACAAACAAAAAACAAGACTTAAAAAAGAAGAAATACTAATATAAATTAAAACCACCAACTGCAAAAGACAATAGTTAGCTAAATACAAAACTAAAAATAAAGTTACATTAAATACCCCAATTATAACCAAATCTTAGGTTGAACAGGGTAGACCAAGATGGTGAACGAGAAGAGGCAATAATGGTCAGCTGTTAAGTGCCCTCTCTCCACCCATCATTTTTTTTAAAACAACAAAAAAACGGTTTGCAGCAAGACGAGTGTCAAATTGCCTGGCAACTATACCAACTTCGCATAACCTCTAAACGGGGAAAAATCACGCGAATATCGATTACTAAAATTAGATTGGCGCTCTGAGCGGCGAGCGGTCCAAAGGTGATTATTTTGTGAGCCGCTGACAGCGGCTTGGGGTAGTTAATGTGTTTAAGTTAGTTTGTATTTTTCCACAGAAGCGGAGGATTGTTAACTCTTTGTTTATTTTCCCTGTCGCTGGCCTACTAGTTGTTTTTTTTTCTTTCTTGATGTATGAATTGATGTAATTGCTAACTTTGTTATCTGATAAATTATTGTTTGCTGAAATTTTCTTTATTCTTTTCTTCTAAACAATCTAAAGAGAACTTTAATAAATTTTAACCTTTTGTTATTGCGCT
Organism: Oreohelix idahoensis; assembly: GCA_024509875.1. Lineage (NCBI taxonomy): Eukaryota > Metazoa > Mollusca > Gastropoda > Stylommatophora > Oreohelicidae > Oreohelix > Oreohelix idahoensis. Next base: position 522,581 of record JAMPIV010000150.1, read on the forward strand.
GTTCAAGACCGTCATCCAACCCTATTTAAGCTCATACTGTTTCTCTATCTGTCTGTGAGAAAGAAGAGAGAGAGAAAGCGGGTGATACTTAAGACTACATAAGTGAGGTGGGCTTTGAAAGAGTGATAGCGTTAATAGACCTCCTTCCAGGTCGTCTTAAGTTCTCCCTAATTTCACACCTTATCTGTGTTTTCTCTATAAATCTTGCAGTGCACTCAATTTGTCTTACTCGAATAATACTCTAAAATTACTCTCTCACGACAGACAGCAGAAAACGGAATTTGCCTGGTTTACACATGTTTAAATATACATACAAACTTATTAAAATGTTAATATAATAAACATGTGCACTCTGATGTCATCATTATCCACTCCCTGCTCCACTTGGAGCCTGTAGATACCTCTGCTTTTGGTTTCCCGTGAGAGAACCAGCATGAAGCAGTCATCAGCGTTTGCTGTGGCAGTTCATGATACTATCATTTTCATATGCTGAGGTTGCCAGCCTCGTATGAACGTGTACAACCACCAGCAGGTTAAACATGTCAAATATAAAATGATAAAATGTATGTTACAGCCAACCCCGTATCGGGTTATTTACAGACGTCTGGCACAAGAAAAGTTCCGAATAATGTCGAGCCACAGGTTTTGGGGCCATCTTACAGGTAGTCGAGTATTACTTTAATGATAATCCCAGTGTTATCCTATTTAAAGGGTCCGAGAAATTTGTGGTTTCCTGTATTATAAAGTCGAGTTTTATTCCTGGTTAATTTCAGTAGATCCTCAATAGTTAGTCCAATCCTCGTTAATTAAATCTTATATTTCTTCGGTCCTGGTTAGTCTGAAGGTGTCGTCTTGACTCAATGGAATACAGTGCTGTAGTCGGAAAATGTGCTACATTATATGAGCCCTTGCGCCCCACGTAGTCTGTTGTAATATATCTTGCCTAGATCAAGCAAATTCAACTGTTTGACGTAGTAAATATCTCCCTCTTCCCCCTTTTTTTCTCTCATGAAATTCCGCAACATAGGTAATTTCAAACGCCTCCCATATAAAGTATGAACATTTCCACTTTTAGATGACTCATGTATATACCTCACAACAAACCTTCCGTTTAATTTGTTGTTATGAATGTTGACAAACACGAGTGACCATCCCCGGGTGGGTTATGTAACTCTCCTGCCGGAAATTAGTGTTTATTTTCCGATTGTCCATACAAGCAGTATGGCCACCAGATGACTTTAATGAGATTCATGCCTGGGTTATTTTAACAAGGTTAGGCAGTATTTATCTGTCTGCTCTTAGTTGGGTTTGTTTTTGTTATCTCTACCCAGGCTAGATCAGGCAAAATAATAACAGGAAACTTATGCGTGTGGGCATTTATGTATATATAAATATTTGTTTGTTATATATATAACCATATATATAAATATATATATATTTGTTGTCTTAAGGGGCGAGTTCCCCGGCTGGAATCGAGTCGTGAAAAGATTGCAGCTTTGGTGTGACAGGATGGGACAAAAGTCGCGAATAGATAAGACCATTCTTTATATGGGGAATACGATTTTACATTAGTTGTTTTTTATGTGGTTGATTCTTCAATGATGAAATATCTCTGGCATTTAGTGTCGTTTTATAGTATCTATATTGTAATATGATGTACCCATTTCCATGCCTTTGATAGACATCTCTTTTAACGCTGACTTTTTACTGGTTGGCTGCAAGCAGGAGGATCTCACTATGTGCCCATGGTGGGTATGGTGAGCTGAGAAGTGGATTTGTGTGGGATGTGGCAAATCTTTGGGAGAGCCCAGAACCAGAGCACAGTATTTTAGCTCTGCATATTTGGAGAGCTCCCTTGGATGGCGAAGAATGCACAATATGCCACGTGATTCCTCCTCCTAGCTAAGGACCAGGTGTGATGATTCTTTAAGTACCAGCCAAGCTGGAGAAACTGCAGCTCATGACTTCAACTTATCACGTTTCGGAATTGCAGAAAAGCCACAGGAAAAACCTAGATCTACCATGTAGATAATACCAAAGAGCAGTGACGTACTAAGGGGGGTGCGAGTAGGGTCGGTCCGCCCCGGTTGACAGCCAGGAAGGGGGAGCCATCAGACACTATTAATATAGTACTTACTGTTAAAATGTTACTTACTAGTGTTTCTTTATTGGGGAATGGGGGTGTCACAGGTAACATCCGACCGGGTGTCACGTACTTTAGGGACGCCTCTGCCAAGCAGTCTTCAAATTTGTATTAGCTGCAAAAAAGCGTCAATCTCAGAAGCTCTAAACAACAGCAACACACAATATATCTATTTTGATATTATCCTATAATGGTGTCCAAGACGTAACTATAACTTTACAAATGGTGCTACATCTCATTCAGCAGAGGCTTCCTGTTGCGCTAAACTTGTCGCAACTTATTCTGACTATATATTCTGACTACGTATTCTGACCATGCATTCTGACTATATATTTAATTTTGTAATGCATGGGAAATAACTCATGTAATTGTAGTCACTTTTTTATTTCTACTAGTTGTCTAATCGTGTGACGATAGTTGCCGATAGTTTGTGTGAACGATTTTGAGTCATGTCCATATACGGAGCGCTCTGGTCGTCAGTTCTTAGAAACAGTTGGCAATCGCAATGTTTCAAGATGTCATTTCCTTTTAAGGTTCGAATCTTTAGTCGAACATCTTAGAACATTCTTCGTTCCGTATATTAGCTGAGCTGTATTCGATTCGCGTGTTCTGCGCATGTCCTAGTTGGTGTCATTGTTTGAATGATTTCCGCCCAGTTCACTCTTGGCAGATTTTGCTTGTGAGCAGGACGAAGTTTTTTGTGCTGGCGTCCTTGCTGATATTATTCAGGAAAGAGTCCTCATCGTTGTTGTTCCTTTTGAGATGATATATCTCTATGTTATTCCAAGTGCCTGGAGGCCTATGTGATTTATGTGATTTAATTCCTGATGAACAGGTAATTGAATTTTGCTGAGTAACTTTATCGCCATCTTTTGATGTTGACATTTTTGCCTAGCCTGCCTTATTGAAGAGTCTATGATATGACAAGTTTGCTCAGCTCACGATCCACTTATATTGTCACGCATCGATTGATGCCTGTCCTAAGGACCATTTGCTTCCTGAACTTTATTGATGGATCTAGGTTTGATACCTTTGTTGTTTAAGGAACATAGAGGACGATAATGTGACGCTCAAAAGACATGCCTGTCTTGTTGAGGTCGAATATAGGAGACTAGATTTAATCTCCCATTTGATATCTACTAGCTATGATGGAAAGGGAAAGCTTACCACCTGACTACATGCACAGCTGTTTATGATATCCTAAGAAGGCATATAATGTACCATTATTATTGATGCTGTCTGCTGTTCCTGCTGTATTGACTACGTCGATGATGTAATGACTATTGTTCTATACCAGTGATGTTACTGCATAATTATCTTCATGTATCTCGTCGTTGTGGCGTATAATATATGTTACCAACAACATCACTGGCTGTTCAACGATTTATTGACTTTATACGTTTATGAATTGATGTGACGTCCCTATCTGATACTTGACTTCATAAACACGTCACACATAAACCAGACCACGACACCATGAGATCTTGCCTCATCATCCCTGGTGTCCGAGGGCGATAACCCTCCATGTTGAGTGGTGCTACTACCAAGACACATCAACACTTTATAGCTCCACATCAACATATCCAGTAGAGTACTGCTACACACCTCTAAATAGACACTCTACATATATCTGGGGGATTCTAGCACTCTACACTTCCCTAACAGCTTCGGAGTCATTAAATATGGAATGTTTTCAGCGAAGAGAGAACTTCTGTTATCTGTAACAATATTTTCACATTATCTGGGAACACATAGAACTGGGTGAGCTGGCCCACTTTATTTTATAAATTTATGTTTTGTCTCCTATTAGATTAATTTTGTGACTTCAATAAAAATCAACAAACGGACCGGCGCACCCGACACATTTGAACAACCGGTTCAGGCGAACCGGTGCGAACAGACTGACTGACGACATTGCTTATAGCAAACAGTACCAAAGAAGATTCGGGAGCGAAGGAATAATAGGAACATCCTAGAAATGTGAAACAAGTGACTAATAGACCACTACGTGGCCATATACGAATATATATATACAGTATATATATATATATATATATATACAATATATATATATATATATATATATATATATATATATATATATATATATATATATATATATATATATATATACTGTATATATATATATACATATATATATATATATATATATATATATATATATATATATATATATATATATATATATATACAGTATATATACAGTATATACAGTATATATACAGTATATACAGTATATACAGTATATATATATATATACAATATATATATATATATATATATATATATATATATATATATATATATATATATAAAATTCATAATATATAGGTCACCTAAACTTTGTAATAAAGACACACATTTGTGTTTTTCATAATGTTTTCGCGCTCTAGTGTGTTTAGTTTCGCTCCATGGATCATGTGGTCACATGACTCACCGAATTTAGGACCGTAGTCTGCTCTCTAGTCTAGATCAGTGTTTCTTAACCTTTCTTCTGTCATGTGCCCTTTCATTGTCTGGTGATGGCTATGGACCTCTTTGATTGTCAGGTGAAGGATATGGACCTCGTAGATTGTCAGGTGAAGGATATGGACCTCGTAGATTGTCAGGTGAAGGATATGGACCTCTTTGATTGTTAGGTGAAGGATATGGACGTCTTTGATTGTCAGGTGAAGGATATGGACCTCTTTAATTGTTAGGTGAATGATATGGACGTCTTTGATTGTCAGGTGAAGGATACGGACCTCTTTGATTGTCGTGTGAAGGATACGGACCTATTTGATTGTTAAGTGAATGATATGGACCTCTTTGATTGTTGGGTGAATGATATGGACCTCTTTAATTGTCGTCTGAAGGATACTGACCTCTTTGATTGTTGGGTGAATGATATTGACCTTTTTTGATTGTCAGGTGAAGGCTATGGACCCCTTTGATTGTCGTGTGAAGGATACGGACCTCTTTGATTGTCGTGTGAAGGATATGGACCTTCATTGATTGTCGTGTGAAGGACACGGACCTCTTTGATTGTTGTGTGAAGGATACGGACCTCTTTGATTGTTCGGTGAATGATATGGACCTCTTTGATTGTCGTGTGAAGGATATGGACCTTCATTGATTGTCGTGTGAAGGACATGGACCTCTTTGATTGCTGTGTGAAGGATACGGACCTCTTTGATTGTTCGGTGAATGATATGGACCTCTTGGATTGTCGTGTGAAGGATATGGGCCTTCATTGATTGTCGTGTGAAGGACACGGACCTCTTTGATTGTCGTGTGGAGGATACGGACATCTTTGATTGTCGTGTGAAGGATACGGACCTCTTTGATTGTTCGGTGAATGATATGGACCTCTTTGATTGTCGTGTGAAGGACACGGACCTCTTTGATTGTCGTGTGAAGGACACGGACCTCTTTGATTGTCGTGTGGAGGATACGGACCTCTTTTGATTGTCGTGTGAAGGATACGGACCTCTTTGATTGTTGGGTGATTGATATTGACGTCTTTGATTGTTGAGTGAATGATATGGACCTCTTTGATTGTCGTGTGAAGGATATGGACCTTCACTGATTGTCGTGTGAAGGACACGGACCTCTTTGATTGTTGTGTGAAGGATACGGACCTCTTTGATTGTTGGATGATTGATATTGACGTCTTTGATTGTTGAATGAATGATATGGACCTCTCTGATTGTCGTGTGAAGGATACGGACCTTTTTAATTGTCGTGTGAAGGATACGGACCTCTTTGATTGTTGGGTGAATTATATGGACCTCTTTGATTGTCGTGTGAAGGATATGGACCCTTTGTTTGTTGGGTTAATGTTATGGGCCTCTTTTGATTGTTAGGTGAAGACTATGGACCCCTTTGATTGTCGGATGAAGGCTATGGGCCCGTTTGATTGTCGTGTGAAGGCTATGGACCCCTTTGATTGTTGGGTGAATGATATGGGCCTCTTTGATTGTCGTGTGAAGGGTATGGACCTTCATTGATTGTCGTGTGAAGGACACGGACCTCTTTGATTGTTGTATAAAGGATACGGACCACTTTGATTGTTGGGTGAATTATATGGACCTCTTTAATTGTTGGGTGAACTATATGGGCCCTTTGATTGTCAGGAGAAGGCTATGGACCACTTTGATTGTCGGGTGAAAGCTATGGACCCTTTTGATTGTCCGATGAATGTTATGTACCTGTCCTTGGGGGGGAAAATGTACATAAAAGCATCATTTTAAAAACTTTACATTTTAAATTTTTGGTTATGTACACGGAGGCCCCCCCCCCCCCCCCCCCAACCCAGAATCCATCCACGGACACCTAAAGGTACTAAGAATCCCTGCTCTGGGTAATAATAAATAAGCTGCGTCGGTTCCCCGAATCGTGGCTAATTTTCAGCCATTGTTAGTGGAATTAATGAAGTTAATTTATGCTTAGACTTTAGCATAAGGTCTCTCTTGTCTGTGGCAGAATTCTTTTGAATAGTATTTGACCGACATGAGTTGGGGTAAACAGTTTAGGATGATGCAGCAATTGTTTTCCTCCTGTTATCTTTGTCCAGGTCTTAGTATTAGTGTCGAACTTTCTAAAGATCGTCGAGTGATAATGTGGCTAGAGCTCTTGCTTCTCAGGACAAAGTATCCGGGTTCAAAACCAAGTAAAGTCAGCTCCGGTCTACCCAGTTGTAAATTGGTATCTGGCTCTGCCTTCAGCTAAAGGAAAAAAAAAAAGCAGAGAATAGTATAGTAAAGTCTATAGCACTTCAAACCCCAAACAGCATATCTGCTATTTGACTTCCATTATATTTTTTGTACCAGTCTAAGCCATTGCTTCTGCTTATTAATTAATTGTTTATTTTACGGTACAATGAAAACAAAAACGCAGTTTCAGATGCTTAGGCGCAATGATAATATTAAATAGAAAACGCGTTATCGGATTAAATGCAGACTACCAACAACAATAAAGAGACGAGAAAACATCTCAGACGAAACACTGAAGTTGGTGGTAGAGAGAAGAAAAATGAAGTCCAAAAAAGATACAGAAAATCAGGAGTTGTACAAGGAATACACAAAGCAGATTAAAAAACGAGTCAGACAAGACAAACAACAATACATAAACGACACCTGCAGGAAAATAGAGGAAATGCGCGAACAGGGATTGAGTAAGAATATGTTTTCTGAAGTAAGAACATTGAAGAACAGCAACTTTAAATCATCACCTCGAGCAATAAACGACAAGAAAGGCGACACTCTAACAGAACGTAAAGATATTCTGAACAGATGGAAGGAGTACTGTCAAGAAATGTATACGGAAATAAACAAAGCGGCAGATAACAACGTCATGAATGAAGCGGAACGTGAACCAGAACCTACCATAGAGGAAATCCGGAACGCAATCAAACACTTAAAAAGTGGAAAATCTCCTGGTTGTGATGAAATAACAGCTGAAATGATACAGGCAGGAGGAGAAGGCAGCGCTCGTATATACCATGCATTATGCTGCAAGATCTGGCAAAGCGGAATTTGGCCCAAGGAATGGAAAAGATCAATTTACATACCCTTGCCAAAAAAGGGCAACCTGAAACTGTGCACAAACTACAGAACTATAGCTCCTATAAGCCATGCCAGCAAAATACTATTACAAATCATAATGAAAAGGATGCAACAAAAGCTAGAAACAGAAATAAACGAAGTACAGGCGGGTTTTCGACCAGGTAGAGGCACTAGAGATCATATATTCAACATGAGGATCATCATAGAAAAGTGTAGAGAATTCAACGTTGACCTACATACTTGTTTCATTGATTACACCAAAGCTTTCGATTGTCTACAACATCAGCAGTTATGGGCTATTATGAAAAATATGGGATTTCCAAACCACCTTATACAACTCATCGCACTGCTGTACCAAGAACAACAGGCAGCCGTAAGAATAGAGGGGGAAACATCAGAATGGTTTGAAGTACAGAAAGGAGTAAGACAAGGCTGTACCCTTTCCCCTTACTTGTTTAACATTTATGCAGAGAATATCATGAGAAACGTAGGAGATGACCAAGAACACACAGAGTTTGACTCATTTAACATCGGCGGGTACCAGATCCCGGAAATCAGATATGCTGACGACACAGTCCTCCTATCGACCAACCCAGAAGGACTTGAACAATTAATTCTGTCCACCAAAAAACACAGCGAGGCCCAGAATCTATACCTAAACACCAGGAAGACCAAAGTATTGACAACAGACAAAGTAAAGACCAATCCAGAAATTGAAATTGATAACGAAGAACTGGAAAGTGTTAATGAATTCGAATACTTAGGATCAATCATCAACAGCTCTGGCGACTGTGCAGTAGAAATTAAAAGAAGACTTGCAATTGCTTCACATAAACTAATACAGATGAAAAAGCTATGGCAAGGCACAAGCAAATAAACAAAGTTACAACTGATCAGAGCATGTACCTTGTATATTCCTAGTAGCAACATACGGCTGCGAGACTTGGACACTCAATAAAACAGTTGCAAAAAAGATTACATCATTCGAAATGAAATGCTACAGAAGGATGTTGATAATACCCTGGACAGAAAAAAGACCAACAGAGAAGTACTGCACTCACTAAACGTACAGGAACATTGGCTCCTAAATACCATCGCAATAAGGAAGCTGAAATTTTTCGGTCATATAAAAAGACATAATAGTCTGAAAAAAACAGTGATGGAAGGCATGGTCCCAGGAAAAAGGGGAAGGGGTCGACCTAGACGACGGTGGACCCAGGACATCACAGAGAGTCTGAACTTGTCTTTGGCTGATGCAGGTCGACTTGCCCAGAATCGTGATGCGTTCAGAGCAGCTGTAATGGAGACAACGTTCTGGAAAGAATACGTCACATGATGACCAACAACAACAAAAAATACCATAAAGTTTCCAGGGGGATCTCTGGTAAGGCAAAGACAGAACGTGTTACTGCTCGCTCGGGCATGTCATTTATTGCAACTGAAATGAGGTTGTGCATGAGGCTGGCAACGTCATCACGTCAAACATATTGCTACGTAAACCACCGCTGTAAGTGCATGTGAATGTTTGGTGTAGGCTTCCTTGACTAGCCACAGTGAAGGCTCCAGTGGTGAGCGAACAACAACTAAATGATGATGATACCAAGTGTCACGTAGGTCTTTATGTCATTAAATTACCTACATCTTCTTCCTATTCTCTCACCCTAATCCTTTCATTTATATTCTTTCCATACTTGTTTTTTCCTGTATTTTTCGCATCACTCGGTTGCGAAAAATATTTTCTTCAGTATTTTTAAACTTTACCTGTTTTTTTCTCAAAACTGAGAATCGCGCTAGGACGATATTACGTAGATGTCAGGGCTGCAGGGCGTCAGAAGGCGTGATAAGTCGGTTCGCTGAACATAGGACGTAGACAATAGTCTACATTCTCACCGAGCGCGCGAGTTTCTTCTCGGCATAAGTCCCGGTGAGGTGTGATACTTTACATCTGCACCGGTCAGTATTCAGACATTTGTCTGAAAAATCCCCAAACTGACACGGCGCTCACTGTGGGCCATGGTCAGCTGTAGTGTGAAAACTGCCCTGCATTGGAGACAGGTTGTCTGAGATTTGAAACTGACACGCGTACATCTTGGTCAGTGGTGGCAGTTACGACATGTTAGGTGTGAAACGTATCGTTTAAGCCGGAAAGGGGAGAGCATTTCGTTCTACGAAATAATAGTTCATCCTTTGTCTGGTTTAAAATATTAACCCACGTTTGAAACTATTTCATTTCACTCAGTAACTTTGCAGTTAGACTAGAACAACCTTCGTTCGATTTCTAAATAATCTCTGTAAATAGAGATGGCCTTAGTTTGGTCGAAGTGGTTTAACGTTCTTAGTATTCTGTGGTTGAGGTATATTAATATTATATAAAATAGATATCTAGTTTTGTGAAGTGATTTAGTGTTTAAATCGCCGATTCCATTTTAAACTAGTTCTGTGTGCAGAGTGAATATTTTGATACTTTGTTATTTCTTTAATCGTCGAGTTGCAGTGGAAATACAAAATAAATTGTATCTTAGCTTACTAAACAATAATGTAGCTATAATGAAGTTAAATTTAACTGCTAAATACTCAGTCGAAACTGTTTTAATAACAAACTTATAAATGCTAGATGCTACATCAGTGAATAGTGACGGAATACGAAGATATTCCTAAATTCCTGATGATTGATTTTATATAACTTACTTTATGGGAAGTTTTAATTATAAGTCAAGCGGTCGGCTTGCTATTTAAAATGTAAGTTATATTGAGTACATATATGTAAATTATTTGATATGTGTTCTTTCTTTTATATAGTGAAACGGTGGTACCCAACTTGCCAGCGTTTAGTAACCTGAGAGACATATTTGTGAGAAGCATAGACATTTCCTATCTTTAACCACGTGGGTTTCTTTGTTTCAAGTAACACTGGATCTGACAGTGCATATGCCATCAGAGAGAGACAGTAATAACAATCCCACTAACGGTTTCTAAAGACTAGAAATATATATTGGGCTTTTGAGCCAGTTCAAATTGCTCCACAAATTTAAATGTACATGCTGCCTGGCGGCGAGAATATTACAAGAAACATTAAACCATCCCGACAGAGATTGTGACTAGTATTGTGGTGACAAAATATAGTACCTTCCTGAAAGTAGACACCGATCCGACATTCCTTAAATTCTAGAAACCAAAGCTAATGACATTGTGCTCTGCTAACTTTCGTGCCTGGACAATATTTTATGTGACTTAATCAGACATTCGAAAAATTAGAACACCCAAGGAATCGTTCCCTGAGAGTTTAGTACGTCTTTTGGAACTGGGGATTTCTTGGTCAAGGACTGCATTTTCGGGTCTGTGTGAAGGTCCTAGAATTGAGTATGTTCCCAGAGGCAGCGAGCAAAGTTGTGAGTATAACTGCATGGCCATTGTAGTGAAATTGACAGAGATTCAACGGTAAAATCCCTCCAAAGATAACATTTAAGGATAAAAACATAATGCGTAGGCTGCTGATGTACATGATCGCCTAGACCGCGGGTCATCATCCTCCAGAATAATTGACTTGCTAGACAGGAGGGGAACGGCGGATCAAAAAAGAAAAAAAATATGACTGGAAAGGCTAAGGAGACGCAATTGGGGGGGAAACGGAGAAAAGTCACGTTTCCCAAGTTGACATAAAAAGTAAGCAACTCCACAGAAGGGACCCTAGATATGTTACGCCACAGTCATTTATTGGACGCTTTTGCGATACCAAGCTTTTGATTTGAATGGAGCGGTAAAACGCAGATGTTAGGAATATTACAAAAATTAAAAAGTAATTTTTTCTTAATATTAATGTTAGGAATATAAAAATTAGCTGGCCGGATGGCCTATTCTGAGCAGTGAACTAAGATGGTCTTAATTTTACAAACGGATAGATAATATTGAAGATAATGACAAAAGACAGTGTAGTTCACATCATCGACAGACTGTGTTGAATAAAAAAGTGTCGCAATTTGCACACAAAAACACGACCTTGGACGCAGGTGTTCAAATTTACTTAGTATGGAGGAGAGGGTTTTTGAGTGGTGGCTGTGTCTAAAAATAACTTTTAACGACAAAATTTTGGAGGGGAGAGAAAGGTTGGTTCAAAAAAAACAAGCACATTTTTTTTAGAAACACAAGTAGAGACGGACAGACTAACAGATAAACATCCATACTTGACTGAAGCATGACTGAAATGACTTTAGTGTAGAAATTTTGAAATTTAAATAACCTAGGCAGTGATTGGCCACAGACAATCATATCATTAGCGCTCAGACGCGAAAGTGGGGCCATTCTTCAATAGTTGTTCAGTGATAGACACAGATTTTAAAGTGTGGTGATTCCATATGAAAGCAAGTGAAATAAATTTAGGGACGCCATACTATAGCCAGCAGCTCAGCTGAGTTTTGCTAGCAATTCTGTGTTATTTATTCATAATCTGGTAAGATTGAAATTATTTCTTTGTATATTTTGAATATTGTTTCATGTTTGAGTGATTTGATACTGCCATATCGAAATCTAGCCTTACAAACAAGTAGGGATTTGCTCTAGACCCCCCGCCCTAGTCAGGGTCTAGGGACCAACAATGTACATAAACTCCAGCAAGGATTATGCAAGACAGATCAAGTGTTGAGAATAATGATACATATTACCTATCCTCTTTTAGGGCAAACAACTAATAAATATTTTTCAGAATCTATGGTCTGGGAGGATCTATCTGATGTAAAACCAACATGGTAAATGTGCTGTTTGGTCAGAGAGATCTGACCTGTCTGTATGATGTGGTTGTTGTGTCACTGTTGTGTCCAGACGTGGGTAGAGAATAGATTTTGACACATGGCCCATACTTTGATTGCAGAGCTGCGAGTTTCTGTCGTCAACAAAGCAGTGTCTATTCAGTTGGTGACTTTACTCGAGTGTATCTGTGCAGTATTTGTGACAGAGACCACCATTATTGCCAGCCAGCACGGAGAGGTGGGATCAACTGATTTCAGCACCAGAGCTACAACTACCAGATGAGTGAGCCTCTGGTCTGCTGGACATTCACCAACGCAGTTTATTTACTAATAACCCCATAAAGATTCCCACCATTTTCTGGACACTGTGTAGTCAATATAGACAGGTGTGATGAGGCCACCCCAACAGCACAAACAGTAACTATCCTCCCAAGTAGATGACTACTAGAACATTTTAATAAAACTAACTAGTATAGTACATATATATGTACACTATTGCATTTATGATATAATATTCCATGCATTTTTTCATAATTTCTAAATCCTTTTAAGTTCTGGTCAACCTAAAAAATTGATGCAGAACAAAATAAATGTAATATAATTCTATCAAAAATTTTTACACACGTGAGTTAGTTCAGTGTATTTTAACATTTATTAATATTATTAGTCTTGTTAAATATCTGTGGGTATATTTATAATCCATTACACCACACTACCTATCATAACCCTAGACACTTTACGTAGTCACATTCATTAAAAAAAAATTAAGTGTGAGGTCGTAGTGGTAGCAAGAAAGGCCTTCTGACAATTCCCACCTACATTTTATCTCAGGAGCCTTCACAGCTGGCCTCATACAATTTACATTTAGTAATAACACCATCATACAATACCAACAAACACCACTACAGCCATGGCTGGATGAATGAGAGTACACAGGTCTGAGTGTTATTTTACCGATGTATTATCGTCCCACATTTACTGTCTTAATTCTTTTTGTTTAACCTGCAGAATTTGTTACTATTTGCTAGAGTTTCTTTACTTCTTAGGTTAAATCAGATTTATCAAACTCTGTGCATACATTTACGAGAAAAGAAGAAAAACTCTTAGCCTAAACCCTACGTATCTATAACTCTTTGGGCCATCATCTGTTCTCTTAACGGGGCTGTGGGCTAAACCTAGAGCTAAGATCATAACGGGGATATCATCCTTGTAGCATTTTCTTGAATTGTATGACTATTTGTATATGTTTTTTTTCCTTGATGTATTTTTGGTGTTGTGAGAAGATTTTTTTTTTGATGATAATAATAAAAAATCTCTCTCTTGAACTAAATCAGTGCGTTGGTCAGCTCGTTCAAATACATATAAATTCATTGTGATAGATTCCCACGTCTGTGTGTTTACCTGTCGTCACGTGTATGTGCGTGCCCGTGAGTAGATAGAGATATATTAATATATATATATATATCTGTGTGTAGACTGTCTGACGCCTTTAAAAGCGGTCGTAGAAGATAGGTGAGAGAGAGAAGATTATCTCGATTCTCAAAGACAGCTTCTTTATCACATTCTATCATCTCACGTGTGGGAAATTCTATTGTGGGTTTTTTTTTTTCACCAGCTCTCACTGTGACTATCACTCATTCCAACCTATTCTGAAGGGACCAACCCTAGTCTTAATACTCCTATCTAAAATCTACGACACCAAGCAAGGAAATAGGAATGAAGCAACATGATATACAATAAATTCTTGTTGCTTGTCGTGGTTGAGTAAAGTGAACCACGACAATTAATGGGGGCTCGTCCGGGATCCCATTATATGTCGTGGTTGAGTTAAAGTGTGGAGTATTTGTCGAGTTGGACAAAAGTAGTGAAAATCGACAAGGGATAGTGGACTGACAGAGTTATAGATTACACACACAGACAGGTGTAAATAGGAGATGGACTTGAGACAACCTGGAAGAAGATTTATCAAAATAATCTCTCCATCCAAGCCTCAACTCACTTTTACTGTCTAAGCACCTCCTGCTCTCACTCTTTTCTCTTATCAAACATAGAGATTATAGTCAAGAGCTAAACAAGTTTAATTATAAATGGAAAGGGTCGGGAACAGCGCATTAATAAATGTGTAAACTTTATTAAAGAAGAAAAGCATGGAATTAATGCATATCATCATACACAGCATAAATTACATCAATAATCAAATATTCATCAATAGTCATCAATAATCATCAATAATCATCAATAACCACCAATAATGCAAATACACACCCACAAACACACATACCACCAACACTCATAAAACCTGTAGAACATGGAGAAAATAACTAAGCTGTCCGACAGTGGGTCCGCTTTCGTGGGACCAAAGGTGCTAGCTCCAGAAAAGTGTCTTACAAGTAAATATCCTTCAAGGTGAATGAAGTGAAATACAAAACTTTCCTTGTCGGGCTAAACGTTGGTGACCCCTAATTGCGCGAGGGAACACTGGAAGACGCTGTTTATCTCCTGCTGACCAAAGAAACGAACTGAGCGACAGCCTGTCCGCTTTTCGTGGGACCAAATGTGCTAGCTCCAGAAAGTGTCTTACAGATAAATATCCTTCAAGATGAATGAAGTGAAATACCAAACTTTCCTTGTTGGTGCTATACGTTGGTGACCGCTACTTGCGTGAGGGGGGCTGGAACTCTGTCCATGGATGGCTGCTCATACGTTCGAAGTTCTACATAAACCCAGAAATACACCAGGCGAAGTCACTTGAGGACAAAGAGTCCCATGCGCTCTTATCCGGCGCTATTGCTTGCTTGGCTGTAAATCCTGTTTAAACTGGTTTGGCTGTGGTTTGGGCTGAGTGCCCCGTTTAGGCACACAAAGTCGGGTGATATCAGATTCTGCTATAGACATGCTGGGCGGTTTTGATATTCTGGAAGCGGCAATGCTCTGACTGGTAATCCAATAGGCGAGTGGAGAACTACTACTGCATTTGGTGATTCCAGATTTAGCGTTGGCTCCGTTGCACTGCGTGAGCATAACTTGGCGTTGACAAAAGGGTTTAGGTTCAGGAACGGGGTTTGACTACTCGTGACGCTAGCGGTATTCAGAAACCCTCTAGATCGAAGAGGACATGTCGTTCTTCGCCTGACTGGAGTCTGCTCTAGCGATTTGGTCTCCCTGAAACTGAGACCCAAAAAAAGACACCTTTTACCTCAAGCAACGACAAAATCAATCTAATGCTTTATAACCTAGTTATGCTCCGCTCCTTCCATTCTATCACTTATAGCATGTGCCCACATAGGCTTAATATCTTTTGTACACCCATGTACCTGTCATTAAATGTTCTGACAGCAAAATCTACTCCTCTTCTCCCAATCTCAACATACAGGAAACCTAACCTTGTAGTTACAGTTAAATGAATATGCTTATTCATCTTACAACATTAAATGAATTTACATAAACAGATTACAGCATTTGACATTACACAAATAATTCGTATGTGCCCTTGGGGAAATATATTAGCATTCCACAAAATGAGTACATAGAAAATGCAATGTTCTTGCTATAATAATACAGTTGTGGCTGAATCATAAGACAGAATTATATCTATGCCTGGTGACTGCTTTCTGTGAAAGTTATAGACTAGTGCCTAGCCACACAAGTAAGCATAAAATGATCCTCCCTTGCCACTAGAAATATCTATCAAAAAGGAATAAGTGACTATCTCCTATAATCCAGAATTATTACCTGCATCTCACTATTCAGTTTTTAAGTGAACAATCCACACCTGACATTATCTTACAGAAATGACAGTTAATTTAGCCTATTCTTAACCCATGATAAGCATCTGTGGACTGATTCTATGCCTAGTATCTGTTATTGTAAGTTTAACATTTAACCTATGATAAACCGTAACAGTTTAAGCACCGCTTAACTAAGGCCGTAGACAGCGCTACATTATCACTGAATTAAATTTACCGGGAGAAATCCTCAAAATGAATTCACGTCACTTCCTATCAGATATATATAAAAAGCTAACATGAATATAATATAATAATTATAAGATATGTCAACTCACCCCGAAAATGACTAGAACATAGGCAAACACATTCTAGTACTGTGTTAAAGTTTGCCTTATCTCATGATGGTCATCTACGGGTCAGGAATATTCACGAATGTCTTTGTCTAGTAAGACTCTTCTAGATTTATATGTTTACATACAACGCCACCCAGGACACCTGCATGACCTGATTCTACAGATTATTGGCGCAATGCGTAATCAAGAGAGTAAGACAAAGGTTATTCTAGAGACATCAGAAGTCAACAACCGCAAGAAAGTTCCTTCAGGTAGAGAAATGCATAATATTATGAGAGCTCTAACTCGTCTAAGGGGCAAAACCCAGAGACTAACAGCGGGTTTTATCTCCCCCTGAAACAGATCAAACTCGTTACCCAGGCCTCAAAGGGTACCAGCCGCTCGTGATCAAAGACTAGAGCGACCAGAGAAATTGCCCCTGTTCGGACCACAGGTGTGTTTAGATAACATTACGTTATATGACCGTCTGCTGGTCCAGTGGGAATTTCTACTCTGAAAGCCAGCCAGAACGTAACCAAACGCGGGTGGGGTTTGAAAAGGTGAAAAAAAGATAGAAAAGAAGAATACAAATGTCCAGGAAAACAGAACATTAAAAGAGTTAATAACATATGGAACGAAATGGTAAAATAAATTATCGTTCACGTGACATTTGTGACCGGGAGAGTAGGAATGAGTGGACGAGAACGGCACTAAAAGTCCAAGGCTCGTGTGACAGTGTCTATCGTGATAGTGGATTTTGTGGAAAGGGATGTAAATCTGTATTTCACTTGAAATAAGGGAAATAATCTCAAGACTTTTCTTATTGTGTTTCTTCTGGTAAATACTGGTTAATCACCAGAGTTAGTAATTCCAGAAGGGAGGAACAACCCAGGTAATTGGTAGATCTCATAAGTGCCTTGATGGATTCTAAATTTGATCTTGACACGTTGAATATAATTGGCAACTCAAACAGTCAAGTGAAACTTCACTAGAACAGATTACTTGAAGAATCCGAAATAGTTATATAAAAGGGTGTACTTTATTCAGTTCGTGGCAGTTCGATAAGAATTTCTGGTGGGGGAAAGCAATACTGCCAGCTTTAGCCTCCAAGACGAAAGGCTTGCGGAGTTTCGCATATATTGTAGTCATTTTGTTATCTCTGTGGAAATCCTAGCGAAATGAAATACGATTCGAGACTTCAATTAAAACTAAATCGAACTTACTTCATGTGGAATGAACCACTCACATAATCGTGGCAGGGGTTAGTGCTGGTTCACTTAACTATCCTGGGTGGTAGAGGATCTCATAGATGGATATTATTATCCAAACTGTAGGAGTCAAGGGCTTTTTCGTTCAATAGTAGTCGTAGCGCCAGGTTGCTCCAAACCTAAACTAAAGAACGCCGTATGTTGATTTGACTCTAGCATTGAGTTACTGCCTCAAGCTCTCTCTCTCTCTCTCTGGTTTCTAAGATGCATCAGTTTTTATACTTGTCTGGTGCTATGGCTTGCCAGAGGAAGTATTTCTCATTGGAGTTAGGACCGGAAACCTTCTAATGATTGGTCTTGGGGGCTAGTGGACTGTTGAAATAATCTTTAACCTAACCATCTACGAATCCTCTAGTCTAAAATTATTGTTTCTATGTGATGATGACCAACCATTGTTTAAAGTTCTCTCTAATCTAAATGTTTTCCGGTCTGACTTGTATGGAGGCCACACAAGGTTTGATGACATCATGGGTTCATGTGTGTCATGACTGATGATGTCATTGATTCTTGACTAGTGGTTTATTTATCTAACTAGTCATTCATAAAATACTTTACTATAAGGCTAACAGTTGTAGCTACTTAATAGTCTACCCTGTTACACATTGCTGAACACAAACAATAGGACTACCACAGCCTCAGGTATGTCGTAAAATGAGACTAGTATGAGGTTTTACGTGTGGCTGGCAACTTCTTCATGTAAAACAAACTGTCAAAGAATACACCGCTGCATGAGCACGTGACTACTTTGTGGAGGCTTCTTGTGAGACTAGCTGTAGTAGTGGCTCCATGCTGCTTAAACAGTACAAAGGAAAGTGATAATTGATGATGATGATGATTGATGATGATGCCTTAAAGGAACGGCATCAGACGTGACCGATTTCTTGTTTTTATACTACATCGTCTATTTTCATTATTATGTCACGTCGTCCGCGGGTATGTGCTGCGATTTTTGTCGGCCAGTACGAACTGCGTAGCTTTAGACTCTCATTCCCGAGTCAACTCTGTAAACATTTACATTTTACGGGGGACTGCGAATAACTTGGTTTGTATACATCCAGCATTCTGCCAATAATATCGAAGTAGGCCAAGATGAAGGTCACCACCGAGATAGTAACCAATCAAAGTCGAGAAACAACCGCACACCCCCAACACACCTTCCGTCTGCATACCGACATTGAACTAGCAGTCTGACAACAACTGTGAACGTTGTTTTTTTCTTTATGTTTTTTTACAGTGTGTAAATAACACAAAAACAAAGATATCGCACAGAAGACCTGATCACACTCTTCCCTGACGCCTGGCAAAGTCATTATTACGTTTGTATCTTGTGTGAGCATCGAAGGTCACCCATAATGGATCTCCAACGTTTTCTATCTCGTGTTTTGATGGTACACTCTTATGGACTCTTTCCTGTTTGTCTCTTGATGTTATCTTCCCACTTATAGCACGTCTGCCTTCAACTCTTTCTTCCAATATGGTTTCCGATAAGGTGGTATATGCGATTGAATACCGAGCGTTATATTTACATATTAAGAGACGAGTGAAACAGGCGCACACGCATGCACACACACACACACATACGCGCGTATATCTGGATCCTTAGAGAAATAAGATATATAATTGACTTAAATATCCTAAATTACAGCAGATGTCTTGCGTACATGAGAACAATCTCTATAAGTTCATCTATTGTTGCTTTCAAATCCATACTAGCACTGAAAAAAAAAATTTAAGAAAGAAGAGATAAAATAATTTATATAAGGCAAATTGCCTATGGATCCAGACTTTTTATATACTGCTCAAAAAAAGTTAAAGGCCACTTTCAATTTTTAGGTCATTTCAACTATGCTGTTTTTTTAAAAACCAGAACACTCAATCAAAAAAGTTTTGCTGCATTTTGTTGCATGCTTAAACAATGTTTGTTAATCTGACAATAAATCAAATCTGTGTTACGTGCGTGTACCTCCAAGGTCAATCAAACGTACGTGGTGGAAAGGGAAATAATGCATGTTTGAAAATGCTTCCTATGGCAAAGCCTGTTGATAACATTGCTGAAATTTGCTTTTCACGTGCAAGTCGTGACTATAGTGAACACATTTCACCCACTTTTCGGAAGGAACGGGCAATGGGTATGTTTGTAACATTTACCATTTTAGCCATGGCTCAGCTAAGACGCTTGACCAATGTTGACAGATGGAGAGCGATGGCATGGCTGCAGGATGATGTAGGGCTGCGAGAAGTTGCTAGGAGATTAGGAGTTGCCCACTCTGTCATACAAACTCTGCGTGATCGTTATAATGCAACCGGCAGTGTCGCAGAACAACGCAGGTCAGGACGTCCAAGGTCTACCACAAGACGACAAGACACGCTGAGCTATGGCTAAAATGATAAATGTTACAAACATACCCATTGCCCGTTCCTTCCGAAAAGTGAGTGACATGTGTTCACCATAGTCACGACTTGCACGTGAAAAGCAAATTTCAGCAATGTTATCAACAGGCTTTGCCATAGGAAGCATTTTCAAACATGCATTATTTCCCTTTCCACCACGTGCATTTGATTGACCTTGGAGGTACACACACGTAACACAGATTTGATTTATTGTCAGATTAACAAACATTGTTTAAGCATGCAACAAAATGCAGCAAAACTTTTTTGACTGAGTGTGCAGGTTTAAAAAAAAAACAGCTTAGTTGAAATGACCAAAAAATTGAAAGTGGCCTTTAACTTTTTTTGAGCAGTATATATTAAAAAAAAAAAAAAACTAACAATTTTATAGGAGTCTGTTTTATAAACAAACAATATACTAGAAACAATGGACGTTTCGGGATTACCCTTCGTCAGTCATAGTCACAAACAGGAAACATAGATGAGTATACATTAGTATAACTTATGAAGAGGCCAAGAGTCTTATCAAGAACAGATACAACAGCAAGAGGGAAACAGGGCATCCAGGCCACAATTTAAAAAAAAAATTATGCAAATTACCATCTCAGCAGAAGTGAACAAGTGGTAATATCCAGACTTCGCACAGGCCACAGCAGATAGGAATACCATATATTCAACAAGCTCAAGATAGGAATGACTGATGAGTGTAACTGTGGCACGAATACAATGACTCCTGAACATTTACTTCAAAAGTGCCCAGCTTATGAGGAACAGAGAAAATGCATCTTCAGTACCATTCCTTGGGGAAAAAAACTCTACCGAGATACCAGCAGCCTCAGGCTGACCGCTGCTTTCTTTGAAAATACTCAAGTTGACGTCTGAAAGTGAACGAAGAAAAAGATGAAGATGAATATAGAAAGGCAGTGAGAAAGTATCATGGAACGTCCTATTCATTCGTCCATTTCTTCTGTCTATCCGTATGCTGCACTTCTCTAAGTCAGTATTGTATAAAAGCATCTTTCATCAAAGGCGTGCCCCTAAGATAAACATCCACATTTGTAGGGCTTAAATCACTCCTGGCATGTTTATGTTTTGATTGGGCTCAATCATCGCCTTAAGAAGCGGGTGACAATAAGGTAAAGCGAACAAACCTGGAGTGTTTGTTGAGATAAACTCAGACGTTAGTATAGAAGCACTGTTATCGGCATTTACGTTTTATGGCCCAGACATTCGTAATACGTAGTTGCTTCCGCTGAGGTGAAAAGAAGCACCGGTCAAATGTTTTCGGATTAATGAAAGATGATCATTTATATTATAACTAATGTTTAACTTTGTAGAAATGACTGGCAGGAAAAATGCCACTCCCAAGTTTATCTTGATTACATCAATATTGAAGTACCTGGACAATAAGATAAGACTTAATTGTTTCCGGCAATTAGTTACACTACCATATAAGGCCATGCCAATAATTATGAGGATGGATAAGGGGCAACCTAAACAACGATTGGCTTTAAATTGAGAAAAAAAAACTAACCTAACCTGTGATTGGTTTCAGTAAAAAAAAAAAAAACTAGTGGAAGGAACATTTCTTGTAGGCGGAATTACTATTATAAGCCATCGAGTGATTGACTGATTTTCATATTCTCATCAGAGAGACAAGAAGTCAGGAAGATACAGCACAAGGATTCCATTATAGGACGTGCCTAAGTTATTAGAAGTTAATTGTAAAATTAAAAGTATAAAACTTCTTTTATAATATTTAAAGTCACAAGTGTGAAGAAATCCTCCTCATGTGTTAAAGTTAGGAGTTGTGAACTTACGATTACCAATACATCGTATGAGAAGACTGCACCTTTACGAGCATCGAACTGCTATCGGTCATTCAGTACAAAATGTCTGCATCCCATTGAAGGGGTAAGTCTTACAATGTATATTTTCTTAATTTATATGTACATTTTACATGTATGCAATGCTTATTACTGTACATTTGTGTATGAGACTGGCAGCCTCATTATGTAAAATAAATTGGCACATAAACCAGCACTGCAAGAGCTGGTAACTTCTTTGTGCGGATTTCCTAGCAAGGGACCAAGAGCAGAGGTAGCCCCATGCTCCATTAGAAGCAGAAAGCGGATGATGATATAATAATGTATATTTCAGATGTCAACTCACTATTTCAAATAGATGTATATATAATTATCATTCATTTACATTCTTCTACTCTCCGAGCCCACTTTCACCTGACAAGAGTGTCTGAGATCTTATGCTCATGGGCATCGGGAAAAATAAGAGGAAGATGAAATGGTGGAAAAAAGAAGAGGTCGCCTGCTGCTTACATCAAGAGACAAAAGGTTTAAGGGAGATTAGATTTTATATCTCTCTGCGCCAAGTACTAGTTACTAGTACACAGCTCTCGACACCACCTATAAGAAAAGGATTTAGAGTCTAGAGGATACAAGAAGCGGCGACATTTGTGGAAGTTACTCGTGCAACGCAACGCGCGTGCTCCTAAAAAACAACTCCCCTCCTGAAAAGAGAAGAAGTAGTGAAGAAGTCACTGCGAACCAGCATCAACTACACCAGACTACAGCGACAACTCCTCACTGCAATCGGACAGTTAAGTTGACCTAATCGACACTGATACTGGACTCCCAAACATTATTCGCCAAATTATCTCAAGAAGAAAATAACAATTTTCTATAAGATCATCTACCAATTTTTCAACTGTTTCTAAGTTACCTATTTCCAATGTTAATCTTGTTTCAATTATATTTCATAAATAAATATCCTGTTTATAATTATATGTAAATATAAGTCCTTCGCTGGAGTCGATAATTCGATTGATTGAAAGTGACGGTTGCACCCGTTTGACCCATTTTTCTATATATATATATATATATATATATATATATATATATATATATATATATATATATATATATATATATATATATATATATAGATATATATATATATATATATATATATATATATAAAATTGAAAATAAGAATCGTTAACTCAAATGTCAAGTCAGTCCTATTGTATGGCTCTGAAACATGGAGAATAACAAAAACAACAACCAAAAGGCTACAAACTTTCATAAACGGGTCCTTGCGAAGAATAGAAGGATTGAAATGGTATGACAAAGTCACAAATGTGGAACCAATGACAAGAGCCTGACAAGTGCCGGTGGAACAAGAGTTGAGAAGAAGACGCTGGAGATGGATAGGGCACACAGTGAGGAAACCTGTTGATAGCAATTACAAGGTAGTACTTGCTCTGGAAACCCCAGGGAAAGAGAGGCAGAGGTAGACCAAAAAACACACGGAGAAGAGAGCTAGATACAGAAGTGAAATTGATGAGGAAAACATGGAAAGACCTTGAGGGCTTGGCATGTGTTTGTTGAAGGCCCATGCTCCTAGGGGAGCCAAAGGGTGTTTATATATATATATATATATATATATATATATATATATATATATATATATATATATATATATATATATATATATATATATATATATGATAAGAAACTCTATACAGAGCGATACAACAGGAGGCAATCTGATCATCAGAAGAAGTTTCTCCCCATTCGATCACGTGTTTCGGCCCCTTAATCTCCTTTACACTCTAAGGGGGTGGGCCCACTTAGTGTCAGCCCCCTGCGGTCTAGGGCACAGAATTGAACCCACGCCACCTTGGTTGCAGGTTTCGAATTTACTCCTATTTTCTGCCAGCTGGAGGTAATTGTGAAAGTAACCCCTATGTTGAAAACAAATTACTGTCTCGAGTTCCATAGCCCGTTGCAGTTGTTCCACAGCCAGCACGATGCCTTTTCCTCAGTTTCGCTGACCCTCGTACGTGCCCTTGTATATATATGTGACAGGGGCTAGATGTGGTTGAGGCGAACTTATGTCGATGTGGCTACCTCACACCCAAGAAGCATGCACTAAGAAAAGTTTATTAAGGATCGTTTGACAGGGGTTGCAATTATTGGTTGCTTGCAACCCTCTCAGCAGCAGACTTAGCAATTCAAGCAACACAAAGCCTTATACATATCAACATTTAATACTACCGAACACCCAGACAGTGTTCGTAGACTTTCTGAAAAACAATATACAAAAACAATGTCTAAGTGAAAATCAATAGCATAATTAATAACACTTACCATTCAGAAAACATGCACCCACCACAGTCATCCATGATCAATCAGCTACAGGTACTCATTCATACCACGCGCTCTATGTTACGCCATCTTGCGACAACGGCATACAACCACGCTAACAACCCAGCTAAGCTGCGTGCGTGTACATTATATAGTAACATTACATTATAATACTAAATATTATTCAAACCAACTACGTGTCGGATTTACATAAGCTCATGGAAGGTTTCCTTAACCCCAAACCATGTGGAAATACTTAACCATTAAATTTCATTTACACAAATATAATAACTGAATATGCCAGTTCTAGTACCGCCACGTGTTATATTTCCTTTGTCCGAATAGATTTAGATCTAACATAAACAACACGCGAAATAAATACCACAGAATTAAGTATATACTCATTTCAAATAATACGGCACAAAGATGGTAAAGCTATTATCCTTTCTAACACTATCAAGACTTTAGAATGTTGGAGAATAATATATTTACTTACAAGTCCTAGGCGTGTTCTTGCATTAAACTAGACTTCAGTATTTCTCAATAGCTTGTCCTCTCTCTGCGACGGGCGATCAGAATGAATAAAGAATTTGAACTGACACGATAGCCTGACGCTTCTCTTCTCTGATTGGCTGCTATCCGTAAGCGGCATTACTAATGTTCTATTTTTAGATGTAGACTAAAATTGCTGCCACATACCGTGGTAGAAGGTACAGAACAACCGACAAATGGCGATGGCGCTGTCACATATTCCCCGCCTGATTTTATTGTCGTCCCGACAACTGCACTAAGCTAGGCGCTTCAGTCGTAATCTCTCAGAACGTCTCGGGGCAGGACCCTCTATCGGCTGCAGGGCATACCAGCCTGGTTCGGGCGTTAAACCATGTGCGTCCTCCCCAGGGTCTGTCTCCTCTGTCAAAGCTGGTGCTTCAGGTAAACCTAGTGTCGTGTCTACCAAATCTGGAGAATCATCTTTGTCTTCACTTCGTCTCAGTTCGCTGCCAGTGACTCTAATGCTCGGACTCTCTCTATCTGTTCGTTGGATGACATATAGACCCCCTGTCACTGTGGGAGCACGAACAACAATGTACTCCTCTTCTGACCACGTGTCACGAATTTTGGATCTTTCAGCGCAGTGCATTCTTTTCCTCACCAATTCTCCCACCTGTAGTGGAATAGAACACGGCACCTTGTCACATCTCTCTTTCCGGACTGCTGCCAACTTCTGCAACGGTGCCTCTGCTCTTACGTGCGCCTCTCGTAGCCTGGAAACGTGTCCTTCAACGTTTTTTAGATGAGTCTCCTCCTCTAAATGTCGACCACTTTTCTTGGCGCCCTTAGGGTGACAGTTGCCACGGCCATCTCTTGGCTTGCATCGTGACGGCAACCTAGAGGTGTCGGTACGCCTAGAGAGAGCGCTCTTTGAGGGACAAACCGGTATCAAATGGCCTGGGGACTTACACTGAAAACGTCGCTTCGGAAGCGGGCCCTGAGGACACTTGGCTGCCATGTGATCTGAAAAGTCTCCACAATTGAAGCATCTTATTTTCCTAGGCTTCCTCTGTGCCCTGGGTCGCCTCCTGCTACCCTTACATCCCTGGCCGTCTTTGACTTTCTTTCCTGCTTTCATTACATCACTACCCGGTCGGCCACTACCCATCTTTATCTTTGAGTCATTCTGTTCCCCTTCTGTAACTTGACTCCCAGCCGCAGAGGGGTCTAGTTTAATGCCTGTGGACATCGATTCTGTACGTGGCCTAGTTCTCTGCATCTAAAACAAAGAACTGTCATGGTACGTCTCCCCTGCTCCTGAGACATCGCATCAATTTTAGCCTCTAATTGAGCCGCCTGTGCTCTCACCCGCTCCACTTCTGCGTTTAATGCATGTGTATTGGGTACCGTCTCTGTACTTACTACTTCGACACTGGCAACACCTGCCCCAGAAGCGTGTTCAGTCTCTAAAGACCGTAGAGCAAAGTCCCTCACCGACGTGAACGATGCTGTAGGCTCTTTGATGATCATTTCCTTTGCAAACTTTCTTAGTAGATCATCTCTCAGACAAGCAGCAAACTGGTCCCAAAGGAAGGATGGCTCCAAAGGAGTGACATTATTCTGTTTTTGTGCTCTTACAACACTTTCAAACACCTCGTGGATGCGTTGGGAGAATTCCCAAAGAGACTCCCTTGCACCTTGCCGGGTAGAGAAAAAAAATGGCCATTAGCTCTGGGATGCTTCGACGCTCCCCATACACCCTAAGAATGGAATGTAGCATCGCTTCTGGGTCGTCATCCTCAGACTGAATCCTCAGCTCCCTGCGGACACTCGGGGTGACACTGTCCCAAATACCGTCTGCCTGGTCCTCTTTGCTCATCATCCCTACTCTCCAGGCGGCTCTCACCTCTCTGACATATTCCTCGGCCGTAGGACCCGTGTGCTCCCCAAAGCACCGCACTTTCTTGTGAGTAGGTACCATGATGTACCGTACTCGTTCTGGTTGACGATCCAGCCCCACTACAGGGTCATCCACCTCAGCCACATCTTCGTTATCCAGTCTACCAGCAGCACGTGTGCTGCGTGCCGCCATCTTGTTGCTAGTAGAGTTGACTAGAAATAATGACAGCCTGGATGATCCTGTTCCCTGCCTTGCACTGAACTGGGTGTTCTACTGTTTTGGCTGTTGTTACTCTGATTACTGATGAGTTGCTTCACTGCGTGCTGTCTGTCAATCCTGTCGACGACGCCACTTGTGACAGGGGCTAGGTGTGGTTGAGGCGAACCTATGTCGGTGTGGCTACCTCACACCCAAGACCCATCTCTTTGATCCTTAGCCACCGACCGTCAAAGCTGTCAGTGGCCATTACGCCTGGTGGCGTCTTGTAGGGCAACAACAAATTGATTCCACTTTGCTCGGTCGGCGGCCATCCTTCGTACAGTGCCCCAACTCTGGTTCATTCTTTGCATCTCAGCCTCCACAGTCCTCCGCCAAGTTGTTTTTGGTCGGCCTCTCTTTCGTTTTCTTCCAGGGGTCCATAGCATAGCTGTTCTTGTGATGGCATCGGGGTCTCTTCTGAGGACATGGCCAACCCAGCTCCAGCGTCTGCCAGCTATGATGGTGTGCATGTCCTTTTGCTTGCTCCGAGTTAGCAGATCTTGGTTGGTGATGGTATTCGGCCAAAAGATTCGGAGAATTTTTCTTAGGCATGTTGTGTGAAAAGAGGACAATTTCGACATTTCCTTCTCTGTAACTCTCCAGCTCTCCACGCCATAGAGAGGTACAGAAAGCACACAGCTCTGATATAATCCTAATTTTGTGTTTGTGCTGTACTGAGAGGACTTCCAGATGTTGTTTAGACTAAAAGAGGCTGTTCTTGCTTTGTTCATTCTGTTGTTGATGTCTTTGCTTGCTCCGCCGTCTGGTGTTACTATGCATCCTAGGTATGTGAAGGCATCTGTCTGTTCCAGTTGCTGATTCCTTAATGACATGGGCTCAGAGTTGCTCACATTGAGCGTCATGACCTCTGTCTTCTTTAGGTTGATGTTCAAGCCCACCTGCTGGCTATACTTATTAAGTCTATCCGTTTTTTCCTGGATGTGTTGATGTGAATGTGCTAGCAGTGCAATGTCATCTGCAATTTCCAGATCTTCCAATGTAGAAAATGTAGTCCATCTTATTCCTCTTTGACTGCCCTCTGTTGTCTGGCGCATCACCCAGTCTATGACTGTTAAAAATAGAGTGGTTGATCAGAGGCATCCCTGTCGTACTCATGTCTTCACTTCAAAGGTTAGTGTTAGTTGGTTTATATTCGTGATGTAAATTTAGATGTGTAGTTGACCAGGTATGCGTGTTGATGTCACCTGAACAGTGTAATGGTGCGGTGAAGATCTAGGTCACTCACGCTGACAGCATACATGGTCCTTGTACGATGATGATGATGATGTGAGACATGGGTGTGTAGAGACGCGAATGCGTTTAGGATCATATATGGTAAACAATGCACCCAGTCACACTCGTACGGAAGCCAATGATGGTTAAAACTACTGGTAACAGTTCACACATTTATTCACAGGACTAACAGTAGTATCACACAGGAACAGTCAATGTAAACAGGATCATGTATATCATGTTAATTGAAATCGCTTGGTACATATCAGGCATTCTAAGGCTGGTAAACATTCAAATGTGTGGGCATGATCAATAGTGGTATGTTCTTTAATGTACAGTTCACAATGCCGCTTTGGTATCCCTGACTGAACGCGTCAGATACCTTAATAACTCCGTCATACAAAAGACGAGCCCTTAACTCATGTAATCCTATTACCAGGGCCGTCGTTCAACTTGGCATAACACGCCAGTTACATCTTTTCATGCTGTAGAATAGTGGCCATAACACAGGGCCTCGATATGACGTCAGCTGTGTATTCTTCATAAGCAGGTTGCATAAACCCTGCTATAATGTTTGTATAATTATACCGCCAACCTGCGGTTTCCACCATATATAACTTCGTCACTGGACTTCTGATCATATGAAGACGAATAGTCTTAAATGGCTACCTCGAGCACAAAATATAGGTTCTGCATTATAGGAACTGTGAGCTGTTCTCACAGGCTAGGTAAGCCTTTAACAAGTTCTGCAACCGAATGCATAGTAATGATAAAGTCGGTGTTACCTTGAAGCGAATCCTCAGAACACAAGAAACAACACTGTCGTCATTCCTGACGTACAGTAAATCACTGGGGAAAACTGACAACGCAGTCACATCGAAGATTTTCCTTCCCCAAAATACAACGGACATTCACGTCCAACAGAAGCCAGATCACCTCTCTACCTCACGGAAGTCTAATTTTTGCGCTCAACAACTGCGCATGGCACATAGCCCAGAACCGTTTACCTTTGACCCTATCTCAATAAAGGTCAAACCCAAATGAATGAACCAAAAAGGGAGATAACCCCTAATCAACCTGACACAGCAAAGTTAAGACATAGTTCCCCAACTTTGACCAGGGTGAAAAACATACAACCAATAAATCGACGTTTGAAACTCCGTCAAAGATGACAGCAACAGTTAGGTTGCTCTGCCCAATGCTACACGTAAAGTTGGCATAAAGGCTTTTTATGATTGACACTATGCAGCTTGGAATTCCATAAGCCCTCAGTATTTTCCATAAACTGTCCCTATGTATACTGTCAAAAGCCTTTTCAAAATCAACGAAATTAATGTACAGCTGTCTTTGCCATTCTGAGCACTGCTCTATAATGTTACTGAGGGTAAATATATAATCTACACACCTTCTGTTCTTTCTAAATCCTGCTTGTTCTTTCCTCAGTTTGTGGTCTACCGCTTTTGAGGTTCTCTGTATAATTATCCTGCCTAGTATTTTGCTGGGAACTGAGAGAAGAGTTATTCCTCTCCAATTATTGCAGTCTGCAAGATCTCCCTTCTTGGGCAATTTGACAATTATTCCTTTTCTCCACTCTGTTGGTGTTGTCCCTGTTTTCCAGACTTTTGCAAATAGTTCTGGCTTCTGTTTGACTGCGACTGGTCCAGCAGCTCTGAGTTTCACTTTCAGTCTTGCTACTACTAGGTGATGATCACTTCCCACATCTGCGCCTCTTCTTACTTTCACGTCTTGTAGTGCATGTCTCCATCCGCCATTGATCATTATGTGATCTATCTGGTTTCTGTCTCGTCCGTTTGGTGATTCCCATGTTAACTTGTGCACCCCCCTCCCCCCGTGCGGAAAAAGTGTTCCTCCAATGACCAGGCTGCCAACACCGCAGAAGCCCAGTAATCCGTCCCCACTCTCACCCTCTGTTCCACTGCCGCATCTCCCCATCACTCTCTCGTTATAATTATTGTGTGCTCCCAGTTTCGCATTTAGGTCTCCCATTTCTATAATGAGATTGTACCTGGGTGTAGTTTCCATTTCTTTTTGTACCTGTTGATAGAACTCGTCCTTGACCTCCCCATCGCTGTCGTCTGTTGGTGCATAACATTGTATAACTGTGGTGTTGGTGAACCTCCCTCTCAGTCCTGCTCTTATCAGTCTGTCGTTGATGGGTTTCCATTCCAGTAAAGACCTTTCCATTCCTTTCTTCAGGATAATGGCTACACCTTCGTTGTGCTGACCATCCTCTCTGCCAGAATAAAGTACTGTTTCCCCTGTAGCTGTTCTTATTCTCCCCTTTCCTGTCCTTCTGCTCTCGCTTATTCCCAGGATATGTATCTTGTAGTTCCTCATCTCTGCTGTGATTTGTCTCAGCTTTCCTGCCTCATTCATAGTTCTGACGTTCCAAAAACCAATTCTGGTTTCGTGTTTTGTGGTCGGGGCATCCGTTTTCATGCTAGTGACTTCCTTTCGGCTTTCACCACTGTCAGTCATACGAGCCTGAGACTCCGGATGTCCGTCCCGCAGCAAAGATTTTCCATTTATTGTTGTTTCCGTAACATGTGCGATTTTTTACATAGACAGGGGTGTCGGCCCTGTGCTAAAACTCCCAACCTGGAGGACCAGAGTACCAGCTTTTGTCTGACCCCTACCCACGCAGACCAGTCCAGCTAGGTTGAACCTACCAGGAGTAAATCTCCCACTGGCATAGCTCTGGCGATTGTCAGGGTACACAAGCTGCCATACCGCTACAAGGTATAGGTACCATTGATGGCAGCCAAGACCCATGCACTAAGAAAATTTTATTAAGGATCGTTTGACAGGGGTTGCAATTATTGGCTGCTTGCAACCCTCTCAGCAGCAGACTTAGCAATTCAAGCAACACAAAGCCTTATACATATCAACATTTAATACTACCGAACACCCAGACAGTGTTCGTAGACTTTCTGAAAAACAATATACAAAAACAACGTCTAAGTGAAAATCAATAGATTAAATAATACACTTACCATTCAGAAAACATGCGCCCACCACAGTCATCCATGATCAATCAGCTACAGGTACCCATTCATACCACGCGCCCTATGTTACGCCATCTTGCGACAACGGCATACAGCCACGCTAACAACCCAGCTAAGCTGCGTGCGTGTACATTATATAGTAACATTACATTATAATACTAAATATTATTCAAACCAACTACGTGTCGGATTTACATAAGCTCATGGAAGGTTTCCCTAACCCCAAACCATATGGAAATACTTACCTATTAAATTTCATTTACACAAATGTAATAACTGAATATGCCAGTTCTAGTACCGCCACGTGTTATATTTCCTTTGTCCGAATAGATTTAGATCTAACATCAACCGCACGCGAAATAAATACCACAGAATTAAGTATATACTCATTTCAAATAATACGGCACAAAGATGGTAAACCTAATATCCTTTCTAAAACTATCAAGACTTTAGAATGTTGGAGAATAATATATTTACTTACAAGTCCTAGGCGTGTTCTTGCATTAAACGAGACTTCAGTATTTCTCAATAGCTTGTCCTCTCTCTGCGACGGGCGATCAGAATGAATAAAGAATTTGAACTGACACGATAGCCTGACGCTTCTCTTCTCTGATTGGCTGCTATCCGTAAGCGGCATTATTAATGTTCTATTTTTAGATTTAGACTAAAATGGCTGCCACATACCGTGGTAGAAGGTACAGAACAACCGACAAAATGGCGATGGCGCTGTCACACACACACACACACACACACACACACACACACACATATATATATATATATATATATATATATATATATATATTTACACACACAGAGTTAATATATTCGCACAGTGGGCTGATCACCTGCTTGCCAACCAATCTGATTACGGAAACAATGATAGATTGTTTGGTCTGTTTTTGTTCCACAAAGACGCCACTAGGCGTGGTGGAAACAGCGATAGATTGATCAATTTGTTGTTGCCCTAAGACGCCACTAGGCGTACTGGCCACATACTGCTTTGCCGGTTGATGGCTAAGGATGGAAGAAGAAGAAGAAGAAGACAGAGTTAATATATTAATAATACTTTGCTAAATTACCTTCGACTGGAAGCTCAATACATACGGGTCAAATAGGTATCTCACAGAAGTGGTCGGGGATACACAATTTACAGCAAACTAAGTAAACGCAGTTGTTGTGCTTGCCATCCTGGAAATCCCTGTGAGACTCTAAATAGGAGCATCATCCTCCTATTTACATCACTGCCAAGAGTAATCTTCAGCGAAGGTAACTATCTTAGGAAACCTCATTATTTTACTCCACCTGTCGGGTCATTACTGGACCACAACTGCAGATCAAAGAATACAAGCCGCGACAGAAAATAACAAAAGATAAAAATGAAAGATGAATCCAAAAAATAATAATTAATTAACAAATAAAATTACAAAACCAGATAAGAATATCAGCGCAAAGAGACTAACTGCAGTAACATAGCAAATATCTCACACATGGTGGAAGTAAATCAGTCAATACTTGTTTGCTGTCCAGGGAGAACGTGTTTTCAATAAAAAAAACATTCCAGACCTTCCCGTCGTCTGTCTTTCAGTAACTTCTTTATCTAGTATCTGTTCTGATGTTCATACTGTCGTTCACACGTGAAAATATACTACCTGTATTATAATTGCTTAATACCTCCTCACTTTATATTATTTCATTTTTTATTCAAACGCAGTAACGCAAGTGTTAACATTATGTCCCCAGCCTCTGATGATCAGACATTCTTACACAATGCACTCGAAGAGAGATTCTTATCTGTTGTTCCGGGTAGATAGTGAAACGTGCCTTATTTCATTTGTAGATTGATTAACCCCCCCCCCCCCCCCTCCCCCCCATTGTATCATCAACCTTACCTACGATAATCTCAAACAATGTTGTAGTTCTTTTTATTTCTAGGTCGTAGATTCTCCCAAGGGCGTTGACAATTGACCATCTGATGTGGGTGCTATCTATAGCCCCTGTAGATTTTGAAGGACATCAGTAGTAGGCCGCAAATGAAAGCGAAAACAACTTTACGACAATGATGTTATTTACGTTTTCTTGTTTCTTTTGCCCCAAGCGAGAAAGAAAGAGAGAGAGAGAGAGAGAGAGAGAGAGAGAGAGAGAGAGAGAGAGAGAGAGAGAGAGAGAGAGAGAGAGAGAGAGAGAACGAACGAACTTTATTTTCAAAGGTTTGAGAATTGGGCACGAATGCCCGTCTGACATTCTGCCCTTCCTTTCTCTCGTCTTTTATACTGATTTCATTTATTCTCACATACATTTTACCCATCAATTCAAGGAATTCAACGTTATAAAGGTAAAATAATAGCATACTCACATTCACAGTATCTAATTATAAACATGAAAAAATATGTTGAAAAGTACAAACTAACTATTACCATGAAACAAAATATGTTGAAAAGCACTAACATCATCATTAAACCTACATTCGATATTATATCATTTGTTCGGAAAAATAATCACATTTAGGGGGCAGATAATCAGAACTCATAAAGTATTCGAAAAGTTTACGATTGTATGAATAGGGACTGAGGTTGTTATCTTTTAGATAATGTGGAAGATAGTTCCAAAGATGAGCAGCAGAGTAAGCTAAGCTTTTCTTGAATAAGTCAAGCCTAGGCTTGGGCACTTGTATTTTGTTAAGGCGTTGACTGCGTCTTTCATTGTATTTGAACATTGGCCACAGATATGTTGGAGCATTCTGTGACAGGATTTTGTGAACAAATTTAGCTTTGTTGAACAGAAAGCGCTTTCTTAGAGACAGTATTTTGAGATCTTTATATAGATCTACACACTGAGTTTGGCAGTTGTCAGAAACTAGACGCACTGCACGCTTTTGTAGTGAATGGAGTCTTTTTGTGTTGGACATAGAACAACCATCCCAGATTGTGGAGCAATAGTCAAGGTTTGTTTGTATGTGAGATATATAGAACGATTTTAGTGCATCTTCATCTAGGAAATTAATGGATACGGAGATAAGCTCCCGTAGAAATGAGTGTACGATTCCAGCGCGCACCTACTTTCAAAGGGCACGAGTGATGGCGATGAATGCTACTGCTTTAGCTCCAGCACACCTGCAAAATTCTTTTTAGCCTGTCACTAGAGACCTCGGCTCACAAATTAGAATTAGAGAGAGAGAGAGAGAGAGAGAGAGAGAGAGAGAGAGAGAGAGAGAGAGAGAGAGAGAGAGAGAGAGAGAGAGCGATGTGGCCGACATGTCAACATTTTTTTTTTTTTCTTGGTAGATCGTAAGAGTACTCCCTGCACTTCTATATGTTAACAAATATTATTTATGAGTTATCATGATGTGAGGGGGATGTCATGGATAACGCAGGCAGAGTCAACTGTTGAACAGGTGACCACAGTTGAAAATATATTGAAGGGGGAAAAGTGGAGTAAGTCAGATGAGAACTGGACGAACTACCAACAATTCGTTATCAGCCATGGAAGACAGTACAGAACGTGGACCAATGGGAGGCCAGAGCTGGAAATTGATCAACTGATAAACGATCTTGCTGCGGATGATGATGCCATTGTGCACACTGATGGGTCTGTGACCTGTGGTGAGAAATCAGGGTGGAGCTTCTCTGCTAGAGTAAAGGGCTGAATCGTCGCTGAACGCTATGTTCATACATGATAAAAGCCTCCAGCGTGAGAATGCAGGTAGAGGCAGCTACTGCAGCCTTAAGGTGGCCGTCTGACACTTCATTAGCAAGGACAGTTATTGCATCAGACTCACAAACCATGCTTCGGAAGGTCCAAAGTAAAGTGGAGGGCAATTAATGATCGCCTATTAGAGAATGACACAGCAATTAATGAATCATCAAGACTAAGATTGCTGGAATTAGGCATGAAACGTAAGACCGGCAGTGAAGAGCGTATGAGAGGATGCACCCGGTGTGAATACAACCAGCGCACAACACGAATAACTAGCATTCATACCGTTCGACATTTGTTGAGAGAGACTGAGCACCAATGGGTTTACCCGGAGTGCAATGGCGTCGTTTATGATGAGTGTTACAGGTAGGAAGAGATTGTGAATAGAGTATGTTTGAGTTCAGACAGACTGTGAATGCAAAGATGTGAAATAGATGAGAATACAGTCACTAATGAGATTTTGAGAAGAGATATGACTTCCGAAGAGTGATTGGGCCACGTCTTCAGCCTCCTGCAACTTACTTTTCTAAGTCAATCTACTTCTCACCCTCCTATGCTCATAAATAACATTAAGGCAGTAAGGGACAACGTTACGACATACAGTGACAGTTATAAGAGAAGAGATTTTGACCACAATAAGTAATTTTGTGTTTTTATTAAACAAATAAAAAAAAAGACAACCACAAAAATAGGAAGATCAGCATGCCTTCAACATGTCTGAAGGCTAAAAAGAACAGTCAATTCTCCAAACAAACATATTGGCCAACACACTTTACCATAACACAATGCTCAATCGCACACACACTGAAATCCACTCAATCCACCCAAACAGTCCGTGAGTTCTTAATCAATCCAGCTGTCGTAACTGACCGGGGGGCCCCAGTTCATGCAAAGAAACGGCCTATCCTGTCTTTTGTTATGATTAATCCTGGGGTGCAAGCACTCCTGCACGTAGGTGCCTAACACTGTTCTGTGCATGCATTAATCCAATGGATAAGGAGATAAGCTCTCGTAGAAATGAGTGTACATTTATTCCAGCGCGCACCCACTTTCAAAGGGCACGAGTGATGGCGATAAATGCTACTGCTTTAGCTCCAGCACACCTGCAAAATTCCTTTTAGCCTGTCACTAGAGACCCCGGCTCACAAATTAGAATTAGAGAGAGAGAGAGAGAGAGAGAGAGAGAGAGAGGGAGAGCGATGTGGCCAACATGTCAACATTTATTTTTTTTTTTGTTGGGTAGATCGTAAGAGTACTCCCTGCACTTCTATATGTAAACAAATATTATTTATGAGTTATCATGATGTGAGGGGGATGTCATGGATAACGCAGGCAGTAGGACAGGTGACCACAGTTGAAAATGTATTGAAGGGGGAAAAGTGGAGTAAGTCAGATGAGAACTGGACGAACTACCAACAATTCGTTATCGGCCTTGGCAGACAGTTCAGAACTAGGACCAATGGGAGGCCAGAGCTGTAAATTGATCAACTGATAAACGATCTTGCTGCGGATGATGATGCCATTGTGCACACTGATGGGTCTGTGACCTGTGGTGAGAAATCAGGGTGGAGCTTCTCTGCTAGAGTAAAGGGCTGAATCGTCGCTGAACATAGCGGGGCTTACATGATAAAAGCCTCCAGCGTGAGAATGCAGGTAGAGGCAGCTACTGCAGCCTTAAGGTGGCCATCTGACACTTCATTAGCAAGGGCAGTTATTGCATCAGACTCACAAACCATGCTTCGGAAGGTCCAAAGTGGAGGGCAATTAATGATCGCCTATTAGAGAATGACACGGCAATTAATGAATCATCAAGACTAAGATTGCTGGATTTAGGCATGAAACGTAAGACCGGCAGTGATGAGCGTATGAGAGGATGCACCCGGCGTGAATACAACCAGCGCACAACAGGAATAACTAGCATTCATACCCTTTGACATTTGTTGAGAGAGACTGAGCATCAGTGGGTTTACCCGAAGTGCAATGGCGTCGTTTATGATGAGTGTTACAGGTAGGAAGAGATTGTGAATAGAGTATGTTTGAGTTCAGACAGACTGTGAATGCAAAGATGTGAAATAGATGAGAATACAGTCACTAATGAGATTTTGAGAAGAGATATGACTTCCGAAGAGTGATTGGGCCACGTCTTCAGCCTCCTGCGACTTACTTTTCTAAGTCAATCTACTTCTCACCCTCCTATGCTCATAAATAACATTAAGGCAGTAAGGGACAACGTTACGACATACAGTGACAGTTATAAGAGAAGAGATTCTGACCACAATAAGTAATTTTGTGTTTTTATTAAACAAATTTAAAAAAAGACAACCACAAAAATAGGAAGATCAGCATGTCTTCAACATGTCTGAAGGCTAAAAAGAACAGTCAATTCTCCAAACAAACATATTGGCCAACACACTTTACCATAACACAATGCTCAATCGCACACACACTGAAATCCACTCAATCCACTCAAACAGTCCGTGAGTTCTTAATCAATCCAGCTGTCGTAACTGACCAGGGGCCCCAGTTCATGCAAAGAAACGGCCTATCCTGTCTTTTGTTATGATTAATCCTGGGTTGCAAGCACTCCTGCACGTAGGTGCCTAACACTGTTCTGTGAATGCATTAATCCAATGGATAAGGAGATAAGCTCCCGTAGAAATGAGTGTACATTTATTCCAGCGCGCACCCACTTTCAAAGGGCACGAGTGATGGCGATGAATGCTACTGCGTTAGCTCCAGCACACCTGCGAAATTCCTTTTAGCCTGTCACTAGAGACCTCGGCTCACAAATTAGAACAACGAATATAAGTGAGGGCTCGCTAGACGCCTTAAATGGGTGATAAGTAACCTGAAAACCCCACAAGTGCTGAAACTGGTAAATCGTTGGCTTCTTCTTCTTGGCTGTAAGCTAGTATAATCCACGGTGACAGGGTGTAAAGGGGTTACACCGATGTTGCCCAGAGGAATGAATGGCAATTGTAACGGCCCATAAGTACTGTGATGGGCGATATGAAATTACTCCACACAAGAAAAACAAACATCCGTTAGAATGGTTGGCTGACAAGCCGTGTTGTCGGAATAACTTGGGGCTGTGAATATGGGGCAAAATAAATATAATCCAAAGGCACTTTGTGCTATCTGCCCAAATCTTATCCTGACGACTTGTTTTGGGCTCGTAATAGAGCACAGACAGCTTCACTCTTGACCAGCGCAAAGCAAGGAATTATCCCCACACAAATACAGTTACAAAAACGGCTCTCAACCGTAGTACTGATTGGCAGGAAAATCCTAGACAGAGCAACTGGTGCCAAGTGTTTGACCCGAGGCCTTTAATAGTAAAAGGAAACGCCAGGTGGTCTGCACGTGAGGCAAGGAACCACTTTTTCCCAGATGTAAGACCTCCGCCAAGCGTATCTGATCGCCTCGCGATGAAACAGAAATCGACGTAAGAGACCCGGAGAGATTTCCCTAACTTCCGTAAGACAAGGAGCGAAATGATGCAATGTTACACTGCTCGACTCGTTTTTCTACGAGAGCTGGCATTCTGGCTACGACCAAGGAACGGCCCAGATAAAAGAGACACAGAAATGCCTTGTTTTCCCAAATCAAAGAGACCAGGGTACTTTTAGTTCCCCTGACTGCCGACATGACAGATCTTTTGCCATCATGCCGCTTCCTCTCAGGACCGCTACATGAATGACTAGCTTATACCACGCTGCACGTACGAGGGGTTGGGCATTTGCTGGTTCTACGAGATTGACAGAATCAGAGAGAGAATTCCAGCTGATAAGAGCAAAAAATGACAGAAAGTAGGCGTAGCCAAAATTAGAAAGAAAACCGCGCAGACCACTCGGAGAAAAGAGGCAGACATTTCTATCAATCCGTCACAATGAGCAACAACAATTATGTAACCTCACCGTTTTCGCATATTTTTTCTTTTTATCTTGGCTGGTATTCTACCTTTCGTGCGTTCATCGATAGACATCTTTTGCTTCCTTCGAATATGAATTTTTAACTCACTTTCCAGAAATGCCTTGAGTAACTGTCAGCTTATTTAATGCGTTTATTTATTATCAGTTGATCCACCTCGTTGACTTAGGGCTCATAACCACAGAACAATCTCTCTTAATGTATGTAAAGGCATGTAAAGGTAGAGCAATAGCAGATACTGCCGTAGGGAAGTTAAGCGCTAAGGACTATACTATATCAGATCTCAGCATTATGAGGTGGGGGTGTGTCACAGGGTTATCCCGAGGGGTAACCAAAGAGAGTTATCTGTGTGGTGCCGGCTTGGTCAATGGCTCAGATTTGCCTGGCAACCCGTTGGAAATAGGCAGCAGGAGTGAAGAAGGTGAATGTAAGACTCTGGGATAAATTCCTCGCATACAGTCCCAGTGATTCTATATCTCGTGACACTATAACTCCTACCACTCTATCCCCCTCTCTATATTATAATGCTAACGAGCCCCCACCTCCCCTATTACACTGAGTGAACAGAAGAGGAAGAAAGGAAGAAATGTATGTCTCTTTCGCACACTTTCTTTCCTTCTCTATATAGGTAATAACGTGTGTTGGTAGTGCAACCACAACTACAACATTTATTAAATTACTGAAATATAACAACATTCAATTACACTATTACAAATGACATTAACTATCCCTGTGAAGAAAGATATTAGTTAATGCAAATACACAAATGAATCTTAAATCTATGCTATGGGATGATAATGATGAAATGTACGCAACTCCTAAATACTAACAAAAAGGATATCTTGTTTCGGGTCTCTGACTGACTGTCAATATAACTCTGGGTATTTGTATACACTGGACACGTCTTTGTCTGCATTCAATAATACTGGACGGTCCACTTTATGTCGTCAGGTGTCGATGGCCTGTTCTTTTGTTATTCACAAAGCGAGTGTTGACATTGCCACGCGCGTCTGAGGTGGCTTGTCCCTAAGTTGTGTTGAAGCAATGTTACGCGGTGGGGACTTCGTCTGATATGCAGATGTCCATGTGTCCTAATGGATATGAACGCAGTTTCATAATCCAGATATACCAGGTTCGAAACCTGCTGCAGGCGGTTTGGTAGCAGATCGCTTTGTGTGGATTTTTAACAATGGTATAAGCGCCGTACCGTTCAGAAAGCAATGGCAAACTACTGAATGAAAAAAATTGCCTAGAAAAATCACAAAACAGCCAATAAAAGCTTGGGTTGATTGCCACGTCCTGTAAAGGATAAGCAACTAACTAACATGTGTGGTGAAGATATTTTCCTCAGGTGGTGATGATGGTGAAATCTGGTATATAGTTGAATTTGTTTGCGCATCCGTTTTACGGG
This sequence comes from Oreohelix idahoensis, assembly GCA_024509875.1. Lineage (NCBI taxonomy): Eukaryota > Metazoa > Mollusca > Gastropoda > Stylommatophora > Oreohelicidae > Oreohelix > Oreohelix idahoensis. The sequence continues at coordinate 562,861 of JAMPIV010000150.1, forward strand.
GAGAATCTGTCCATTACTGCAGGTAATTTAGGATCTCGATAAATTTTGTAGACCCTGGGTTTACAAGATCGTCTCTCTACTCTTGCACTTCTGATCAAGCTTTCTCCAAGGCACTTGTTGTAATGACAATCGTCCGTAGGCTACTGCCACTTCAGATAATTAATTCACGTAGACAGCTCTTTAGTAATGCATCCCTTATTCTAGGTAATTGCGGATTACTTTTCTGTGTGGGTGATTGTTTAGTATAAAGTCCCTTCGCCGCCTGGCAAGTTCTTTTCTAAAATCCCCGTTGTTTGTTGGTAGGTTTGTTGCCGTTAAATATCTGTGAGATGCGTGTCGTCGCAGTATTTCTGTTTGGCCCTACTCAAAAGCACTTGTCCCGTGATTAACGCCAACAAAGTAGTAGACGAAGGCTGAGTTATCTCAAATGGTCCCTGTCTCTACCACTGCGATGGATAAAATTAACAAACCCTTTGTAAGTACCCCGTAAACTATGTGTTACGTGCAGTCTTTGATATCTTGCAATATAATACATTTGTATGCTTGTTATGTTCGCAAATATTTTGTAAACAAAATAGAAACTCTTTTGCTTAAGGAAAAGTCAATATTGAGTTACTTCCCTTGAAAGGAGTTTCAGATTGAACTCCTCGGATGAATCCAGTTTTACTGCGATTTATTCTTTGTTTGGGTAGAAATAGATTGTTCCTTCTTCAGTATATCTATGGCCTGAATTTATGTGTAGTGTTTGTCTAGGTAGGACGAGTCTGTCTTATATCTGTATATCTTTACATATCTAAGTCGAACTATATGTTCTTTGTCGCTAGAAAGGTCAAAGGCTGTTCAGCGGATGTGTGGCTAGAGAGTTGTGATTTGGCTTCGCCCTGATGATGGGGGGGCTGTCGTGTTTTTCTGTATCGGCTTGTCGCCGGAAAAAGTGATCAATATATGTGTAGGGGAAAGTGATAGTCGTCTAGACCTATCGTGTATGCTTTACCCCAGTGTTTATTCTTATTGCCAAGGAATGGCAGAATCATATTTCTGATACCAAGGTAACAAAAGCACTTCTTATGAACTCTCTTACGAAGCCATCGTTTTCGATAAGCAGACGCACGATTTGTACGTCTGAGAGAATATTTAACTAGATGAAGAAGACATTCATTTCGAGCAGCACTATATCTTGTATGATGAAGTCAATTGTATCATGATAGAATCTACAGAGCAATGAGAACATTTAATGAATGACTAACTTTAACACAGATTCATTGTCTGTATCCAAACGTGAGTGACAGCTCACCAGAAGCCATCTTGTATCCAAATATTTTGTGACTTTCAAGAAGAGAAAAGGGATGCCCCGTATTATCGCTTGATGAGTCCAGAGATCACTGCTACAGATGAGAACCCATTACTAGCGGTTCAATATGATTATATGAAAAATATGTGCTGAACATTATTTAAAGGTATCTTCGCTAGACGAGGTTAGGTCTAGAAGCCATCTTGAATATTGTTTATAAACTGACGTGCCTTGTCAGTAAACTCAGATGATATATATATATATGGGAAATACTGAGTGCTTGTCTACTGACATTCCATTGTGCTATTATGCAACGAGTGCCCATGTATCATTGCAAGACCATTTATCAATTGTACCATGATGTATTATGCCAACCTGTGATTTGTCACTGTATCCGTGCTGTCGAATGTGTACGTCCAATTAAACTGTAACAAAAAGTACACAGCAGTTGGCGTCGATGACTTCCAGCCATACATGAGTGAGTAAAAGAACAGTTATCAACTCTTCGAACTCTTTCATCATTCGCGTATTATACTCTCACTCTATGTCTACACACCACTGCGTAGGTCGAGTTGATATTCCTATTCCTAACAACCACTCTGACGAGCAACGCTGGGGCCAACAACAAGTCTTTAACATTGGAGCTTCCACAGACCACCATACCTCTTAACACTGTGGTCCTGTAAATAGTTGATGTCAGTGTGAACAAGGAACAATACAACTTCATATCTATACACCATTCCACAGTATATATAGAAACAGCATTTAACTCTGGTGGAATTCAACAAAAAGAAGGGTATTTAACACTGGTATGCTAATAGTTAACACTATGTTACGCCTGTCGTGTGTCTTGTATGTGAAATCTTATCACTATAATGGCTGCGCGGTGTTTACTGCACGGTTAACATGTAATGTAAGAGGCCAAATTAAAAATGTCTTGTATTTACTTCGTTATAGTTACTGGAAACTGTGTAATGTTATAATTATAATAATTCTCTCCTGGTGTTTATTGTAACCTGTACTTATGAGTATGAAATATAATAATATAATAAACGTGACTGGTATTTACAGTGTTATATTTATGGAAAATATGTATATATTATCTGACTGAAGTTAAGATAGATGTATAATAATAATGTACAAACTATATTACACTAACCTTGGTGTCCATATCAAGAATTTCACTGACACAGGTTGTGGTGGGTTTGATGTTAATACAGTTTGTTGTTAAGAAATCTTAGTGTACTGAATGAGGTCAGCTGTGAAGGTCCCTGAATATAATAAATATTAGAGTAAATTTCCAGGGCACCTTTCTACTACCACCACTATGATCTCATTCAGACTTATTCTAGATAGACTGTAAGATGACTACGTTTGGTGTCTAGGGTTATGAAATGTTAGTGTAAGGTTGCATTAACCAACTAAACATATAAACAATTACACAATTATTTTATTATCTAATACAACACAACAGTACCACGACAATCACATACGAACTACACTTTAAAAGACTATCTTTAGTAAGTCAGTGGTTGAAAGTTTGGTAAAGTTAATGTTTTTTCAATTTATTGTCCTGAATCTAATTTATTTGGAATCAGGACTGACAATCAAAAGTGAAATCATAGAAATTAAGTACATCAATCAATTTACACAATGGATCTTCTGACCATAATGCACATATTATTATTATATAAGGGTGTAGTTGTATTGTCTAACTGAGGTGACTTCTAGTATACACTGGTTGATTGTTTATTATCATCATCTCTGCATGTTGTTTGTAAGTTTTTGTGGACACTGATGGAATGTTTATATCACTATTCCCAGTCTCTTATTTTTAATATAATGTTAGTTGAGCGATCAGGTGCCGAACATGCACCTGTCTTTGTAATATGATGTAGGACTCTTCCTGCACTTCGCTGAACGACAACCTTCAGCTCCCACTTCTTCAAGAATGATGGTGGTTTACAGTTGTCTCCGAAAAAGGCAAGACTGTGGCATGAATATATCGGCCCACTGTAGTCTGGCACCAGTTATTGACAGCCACCAAAAACCTCTGAAATCAGAAGGATATGCCTCCTTCGTAATCAACAGCCTACACTAATATTCAACAGGCACATTACAAACAAACATGTAAGATCAGCTCTTTACGACAATCCCTTTCACCAGTTTCTTTTGATTTGACCAGGTATACCAGTATTCCTCTCCCCTAATAGTTACAACGCCTCTGCAATTCCAGCAATAATCTGTTGTCCATACAATAGGATAGGTATTATGCTCCTGATGATAATCCTATATAATTTAGTTGGTCTACACCTCTCTGATAGTCTTTCATATGCTGGATCAATCTCTAGACTCTGTTTTGAGTCTGCCATAGACTCACTTACTTACAGTCGTATGTTAGTATCTCACATTCAAATTTTATTTTAAATAAAATGTTAAGAAAATCAATCTTACCACAGATGCAAAGAAAATAACACAAGTAAACGATGACTAGGCAATAGAATATGGCACATTTTCGATCTGCCCTATGTCCAGGCTTTTCCTATGTTAGAAAATTTCTCCGCCTGCTCTCATCGATCTTGCTTTACACAAAATTTACTTGAAATGGCAGTGAACAGTCCCTGTTTCGTACCAGTATCTACTGCTTTGTCCAATGGGACCATGTTTACATTTATTTTTGAATCTATCGTTTCAAATAACAACTCCCAATATGTTTCCAAGGCAAATATATTTTTAGTTTTAGGTCAACCAATCATACTTCGCCTTCCTTCAAAATCCACCCAATCAAATATCCCGTACCTTTTAACTTCATTTACCCAAAGTCGTTTTTTCAAAACATGCCATAAAAAATTATAAGCAGGCATGATCTTTACTTGACAGTCTGGTCGGATCCACTATAGTATTATGGCTATAATTAGTTAATTAATGGACTATTTGCGTAACTATTACCATATTCTTTGTCAACAAGTCCTAAGGTACACGAATATACAATTTATATGGGACTAGTTGGCTTGGTTCAGAAGTACACAGTTTTTTTTTTCTATATTAGTGTTTTTTTATTTTTAGTCTACTACACGTTCAATTCTTTTCCATGTGCTGTCTTCTCTATTTACGTGATAATTACGTCCTTTGAAATAAGAGCTAAGGTTGTTTTTGTGACACGAGTTGTCTGCATGTTCTAACTTTTTCCTCGTATTTTGGGGAAACCCCTAAGGCAAGGCTTGCCCCTGTGCTGGTATTGGCTTTTAGTTTAAAATCAGGGCAATCCACATAGGATGTCAGTAAACTCACGACGTATAAAGTCAATGAGTCTTGAAACAGCCGTTGACGTTTTTCTTCATTATTTATTGTGGACGCCACAGTGACAAAATGGTTACGCAAATGTGTAGGCACATCAAACAGTCATTATCACAGCAACATTCAATACAGCAATAAACGGTAGACAGCATTACAATGATGAGTCAGATGCATGTTATATTTCAAAGTGCTGTAAATGTAGTCAGATGAACAACTCCATCCTTTCTATAACAGCCAGGAGATAACCAGATGTATGAGATCAGTTCACTCTCCTTAGTTTGACTTCAGCAAGACAGACACGTCTGCCGAAGTATAAATAATGTCCTCAAGAATATCCTCTAGATAATAAAGGTTTTCTAAACCTAGTTCATTTAACAAAGTAGCAAGTAATGGTCCTTGGTACATGCATCAACCGATGCAGTACAATGCAGCGACATGTGAGCTGGGAAAGAACATCTCGTGACGACGACTTTCGCAGACAGGCTATGAATCGAAATCGCTCACGACCCAAAATCAATAGAGTTAATGAAAATGTTAATTTACCTTGCTTTCAAGAAATACAGAAATATCACGCCTCCCGGCATGTGCAAATACACTAGAGGTATTATCCCGAATAAACGAAATATCCATAAGAGGACTACACATCCCTGACAGAACAAAAATAGCGGAGATCCCCTCTTCAACGAGGCATCTCTTTCGCCATTCCAAATCGCTCACTCCCACTAGTGGTGGGCGGAAACCGATCGACCAAACAACAAGACAAGTCATGCGCAGTCCAGCGCAAAAATGACCACAGCTCAAAAGTTAACTGCATTCGATACTAACGCGAGAAGACAAATGCTTACCGAGAAAAGTGACTATAGATTTCAAGCAGTTGTTGCCCTTGCGTTATAAAACAGATATTGAAATAAAACGATGTTGCGAGAATTTATCACGCAACATATCACCACCTCCTCCCGATAAAAAAAAAATGTGGAACATATTTTTTTTTCAATATCAAAGAGCAAGCGATAAGCGGCTCAAAACGCACGAATTATGCGCTGATAATTAATTAAATTGCCAAACAATAGGCTAATTAGAGAGTGTCTGGTGAGGATATACCTCAACAGAAAAATAAATATGTCTCAAAAAAAATATTCACATCGGGGAGGTGTCACCAACACACATCACGTTAGCATGTAAACACAATATACGTATGCAAGTTACTATAATCATCATTAAACAGCATACTCTAATATTGTCTTTAAAAATGGATGTACAAATCTGATAGGAAAATTTAAATAGTACATTCTTTGACATGTAATGACATAAGTACATAGCAAAGTTAAACTACATGACGATCCAGGACATATGCTCTGGTATTCCGAGGGTAAGTACACAATCTAGAACTCGTAAGGTAAGTCCTCAGCTCAACAATGACATTCTGAGAAAGTACAAGCAATATAATGCTAATTAATAACTAATATGCTTCATAAGGTACAATACATTATTAATAATTGTGGCTGTTTAGTAAACTAACGGCCCTTATATTAACTACTCAGTCCTCCTCTATCATTTAAAAAAAAACGAACAGAAGAAGATGACAACAAAGCACGATAGTGTGTACATATAAAGTAAGTACAGATGTGCTAATCTATTGTAGAAATATAGGTGTGTTATGACTCTGTAATATATAGAAATATAGGACAGAAGTATTAGTTGGAGTCATGTGGGCATCTAGACAAAATGTCAGCCATCACATTATCCGCACCACGGATAGCTCGTACCGTGAAGTGAAAAGGTTGAAGAGCTATAGCATATCGAGTGGATCTCGAACTCTTCAAATTCTTAGTCTGAATAGCTGTAAGAGCTTTCTGATCAGTCTCTAGAATGAAATGTGCGCCCAGGAGGAATCTTTGTAGCTTTAGAATTGACCAAACCATCGCTAACAACTCACGGTCTAAAACCGAGTAGTTCCTCTCTGCCGCATTTAGTTTTCTAGAAATGTACATAACAGGATGCAGAGTATTTGCATATTCTTGCATCAGTGCTGCTCCAATCCCAGTGGATGAAGCATCACTCCGAAGAACAAAAGTCCTATCAAGAGTAGGTAATCTTAAGATGGGAGGAGAAGAAAATATATTCTTGATTTGGTCTAGTGAAGATTGGCATTCTTCAGACCAACGGACCAGATTAGGCGAACCTTTCTTCAACAATGTTGAGAGAGGTGCCATGATCGAAGATAAATTTGGAATAAATCTCCCATAAAATTGAATTAAACCTAAGAGACTCCTAACTTGTTTCTTCGTTTTAGGAACAGAGATGTTCAGTATTTTGGAAGTATTGTGGTCTTCTGTCTTCAAGAGACCATGACCAACACGATGACCCAGGAAAGAGATTTCACCAAAACCAACAAAAGCTTTAGAAGGTTTTGCTGTCAAATTATTCTCACGTAGAGTGGACAGTAAGTCATATAACCCTAAATAGTGATCTTCCCAGGTATCACTGAAGAGACAGATGTCATCTAAGTATGCGATGACATCCGAACGATGTGACAGAATTCGACGCATCATGCGAACGAAAGTGGCAGGGGCGTTCATGAGACCAAAAGGCATAACATTCCATTGAAATAGACCCCTAGGTGTAGAAAAAGCAGTAAGAGGTTTGGCATGCTCTGCTAAAGGCACTTGCCAATAACCTTTAGACAAGTCAAGTTTAGTGAAGAATCTAGAATTAGAAAGTCTAATCAGTAGATCTTCTAACAAAGGCATCGGTTCAGCGTCGAACTTTGTGACCTGATTCAATTTGCGATAATCAACGCAAATTCGTATGTTCTTATCCTTCTTCCGGACAATAACCATGGAAGAAGAATATGGTGAAGTCGATGGTTCAATTATATTTAATTGAATCATTTCATCCAATTCCTTTTCCACTTGCGACTGAAAGTGTATAGGAATAGGATACGGCCTAACCCTAATTGGATTATTGTCGGTAAGAATTATGTCATGTTCTATGACATCTGTGTGTCCAGGAATGTCAGTGAGAACATCCTGAAATGTTTGTAACATCGACGAGACTTGTCGATGTTCGTCACCAGAAAGATTAGGAGAAACAGAAACGTTTTTCCAAGATTCCGTAGAATGTAATGGAACCACTGGAAGGGGAAGGTTGACATCAGAGAAGGTAGCTTCCTCATCCTGAATGACAGACAGGGATGAATAATGACCGTGAGGTGCAGGAGCATCATCCGTTGCCTGGAAAATAGGCAGCAAATAGTCCGGACGTTCGTGAAATTCCGAAAGCATGTTTATGTGGAAAGTTTTATGCTTTCCATCAATATCGACCACATAGTCAACATCGGAAATCCGAGAGACTATTGCATACGGACCTTTCCATGCAATAAGAAGTCTATTTTCCCTACTGGGGAGTAGGACGAATGCTTTGTCACCTGGACAAAGTTGTCGTAGACATCTATTCTTGTTAGCAAACTGCCTTGCCTTCTCTTTAGCAATTTCTGATGAAGCAGTTGCTAGCTTACATGCCTCAATGATCTTTTGTCTAAGAGCAATGACATACTCATATGAGGATTGAGTTTCATCGCTAATATCATCGGCAGTGATGAGATCGTGTAATAAAGACATAGGGCCGCGTGGACGCGCGCCAAAGACAAGTTCGAAGGGAGAAAATCCTGTGTGTTCATTAGGGACTTCTCTATAGGCAAAGAGAGCCGCGGGTAAAACCCTGTCCCAATCTTGAGGATGATCTTCAGTTATCTTACCAAGCAAAGTCTTGAGCGTTCTATTCAGACGCTCAACTAACCCATTAGACATAGGATGGTAGATACTACTGAGAGATCGTTCAATATGTAAGGTAGACATTACCTGTGACATAGTGTCAGATATGAGTTGAGTGCCATGGTCTGACAATATTTCTCTGGGGAACCCCAAGCGAGAAAATATCAACCAAAGAGCATCTGCGATATCTGTAGTAGATATGCTCTTAAGAGGAATAGCCTCTGGCCAACGTGTGCACATATCGACACATGTAAGGATAAACTGATGTCCTCTGGCCGACTTGACCTTAAAAGGGCCAATAATATCTATGGCCATTTTCTGAAACGGCCGAATAGGAATGTCAGCAGCCTGGATAGGCGCAGCATGTCGTGGTCCTCTAGATTTGACCTCCTGACATACCTTGCATGATCGGCAGTAAATACGAATGTCCTTATTGACAAAAGGCCAAAAGAAAGCCGCAAGGACTCTCGACTTCGTACGGGCAAAACCCATATGTCCAGCACATTGCGAGTCATGAGCATGTTGTAATATTTGGACTCTCATGCTCTTGGGAACAAGAATTTGCGAATGTGCCGACGTAGTCGAATCTTGTACCATACGTACAAGTACGCCGTTTCTCATTGCAATCCAAGATTTTCTATTTGTATCCTGATTCGGATCACCTTTCTTCGCAAGAACGAAGAATTTTTTTAAAGAAGGATCTTCTTCTTGCAATTTTATGAAAGAGTCACGAGTAATTACTAAGTGACTATCTTGGCTATCAACTTCATTATCACTATTCAGTGAAGTTTCGGGTGTTTGTAGAGCTTGTGCTCTTGTAACTACTGCATTTGTAGCTTGCATGTTATTATCTTCCCAAGCAGCAATCTGCTGTGGGGTACACTCCCTAACTCCGTGAATACGACCAATAATAAGGTCCGCAATAGGATTAGGTAAGAGACAAGCATGCACATCTCCAGTAAAGAAAGGAGTGGCAATGCGAATTACAGCAGTAGGATATTTTTCTAGAGTGCCGCCAAATGTGACACATTTAATAACCCTTCCTGTAGCACAAGATGGATCTACAAGCGATTGTCTAACACCAATAGTGGTGCATCCGGAATCGAAAAGTAGTGAGACCGGAGTATCATTAACAAGACCCTTATGTAGAATTAAAGAACCCCTCCCGTCATGCGCAACAGCAGCAGGAAGAGCGGGAAGTGGGTGACCACAACTCAAAGTAGTTATGGTACCCGGTTCGAATAAAGTACTGCATTGGGGGCATTTGTTTGCTCTCTCAAAGTCAAAAGCAGAACTAGTGACAGCGTCAAAGTTTTTACTATCAACAACATGATTACAGGCTCCCTCAGTTTCCTGTTGTACAGCATTAGCCTGCTGATATCTCTTTTTTTTTGTGTTGAGATCTACCCCGACTATTATTACCTCTGAAGTTATCAGAGTTATTATTATCTCTGCAGTTATTATTGTCTCTATTGTAATTGTTATACTGGTTCGAATTCCAGTTTCCACGATTACTATCATGTTCACATTGATGCGAACATCTATTTGTTTGGTTCTGAGGTCTTCGGCAGGAATAACCTCTATTACCATATCCTCTTTTGAAATGCTTATAATTATTAGGGTGATAGTAACGACCACTATCAGGTTGTCTCCAATTCTTCGAAGAAGAATCACCATGAAATTGGTTTCCATGATTTTGACAGAAATTACCGCTGCCCTTTCTATCAAAATTTTGTTGGGATCTACGAGCAAAGTTTTGACCATACGGAGCTGCCGAAGCAACTGGTAAACCTTCTTTCACCTTAGAGTTACCCATGGTTATGTGTGGGTGCGCAGTTACGTATTGGCAACAGAAATCTTCCATTTCTTTTATTGTTTTAGGTTTACGTTCATGAAGGAAAGCAAGGAAAGACTCATTGACAGACGACATGACTTTGTCTCTAAGTATTAAGTCCATAAGTCCTTCATAATTTTTTTCCGTCTTAGATAGTTCAACCCATCGTGAGAAAGTAATGCGTATTCTTGCAATAAACTCGGAGAATTCAACTCCATTTTCAGGTAACATGTTTTTAAATTGTAGACGATAGCCGTCTTCGTTAAGCTGATATTTCTTTAACAAAGCGGCCCTGACAACCTCATAATTGCTCTTGTCAGGTTCATCCACCATATTTAATATACTTAGAGCTTTACCTGTCAGTATCCCTGATAACTGATAAACATATTTTGCTTTGTCTATGTTATGAGCTGTACATGCTTGTTCAAATCTGTCCAGATAGAACATTATGTCATCACTGGAAGGACTAAATGTTGGTAACTTAATCTTAAAAGTATCATTATTAGCCTTCCCAGAAGATGAACCCTTGTTTGAATCATTACCATTACTCATGCTCGTCAATTTCAATTTCTCCAACTCTAAAGCTAAGAGTTTTTCTTCATGTTCCATTTTTGCTTTCCTCTCATCAGACTCTCTTTGTAACTTCCTTTCTTCAGCTTGAGCCTGCATTTGAAGTCTTTCATTTTCAGCTTCTTTTTCAAGTCTTTTATTTTTCAGCTTCTTTTTCAAGTCTTTTATTTTCAGCTTCTTTTTCAAGTCTTTTATTTTCAGCTTTTTCAAGTCTTTTATTCTAGCTGTAGCTTTAGCTTTTCTTTCCTCAGCTTCTGATTCCCTTTTTTGTTTTTCCATTTCCATTTGGAATCTCTTTTCATCCACCTGCATCTGCAGTTTCTTTTGTTCAGCTTCCATATGCAGTTTCTTTTGTTCAGCTTCCATTGCTTTATCATATCGAGCAGTTGCAAATTCTTCTAACTTATCACCAGTCTTCCCAAGCAATTTACCCTGCTCAATAAAGTGCTCAAATGTAGACATGTTGTCTAACATATGAGTCCAAAACCTGAAATAATTAACTAATTTATTTCAAACCTAAGTGTAACAAGTCTTAATTAAGCACTTGTATATTCACATCACATTATATTATCCCAGTCTCTGTGGGAAACAAGTCTCCAATCAAAGAACTTGTATATGAAATATCAGCACTCAAATCTTGATCATAAGTGCACTTCTCATTCAATAGTGCACGACACTATTCATCATTCATTTATCATCAGTATAGTAGTAACAGTGCATTAGCATAGCCCATTAACTAATTACTATAACTGTAAACAATGACTATGTAAACACATGCAGAATGTAAACATTGAAAATGTAAACAATACAAACAATGTAAACAATAACAATGTAAACAATAACAAAGATCAGCAACAATACAAAAACTTTCGCAGAAATCAACTAAAAATAAAGCAGAAATTAATGAAATATCACAAAAAATGTGACGATATCTGCGATAGAATTAAACAAAATACATGACACCACAGTGTATAAACAAAAATGTTGTATGAAACTAAATTATAGACAAGAGTAGGCTAACAAATACAAACAAATCACAACAAAACTAAAGAATGTGAAATAATAACGAAAACAATATTAAAACATGTCATCACAGCTAACATAAATAGCAACAGAAGTCGCTTAGCAAATTCCAGTATCGGAAATTTGCAAACCCTACAGAAAACGCTCACAATAGACGACCTCTATGACGTGGCATAATCTAACGGAGACACCACCCAACCGAGAACCCGCTGAAATATAAACATATAAATATACAAATAACATATAGACATATAACATATAGAATGAGATGATACACAGAAGACTCAGCAGAAGTATAAGGGCACAGTTTACATACAAACAGGCCACTTAACTTAAAGGCTTCCAATCGTAGAACAGCAGAAAAACGGATGTCAATCAACGTCCTAAAGAGCGAAGCTCCAACGATGATGGCACATCTGAACTGCTTCCACTGCTAACACGATGGTACAAGAGCTTCTGAAATACTGTGTGTTGAGTTGTTTCGGCACTTGACCTTCTAATCCAAAAGTAAGTTGATGGAAATCGGTACTTGGCCTTCTTCAGAAAACAACCCGTTTCAACCGGCACTTGACCTTCTCAAAAAACGACAGCACTGGAACCTTGACAGCAGCAACTTGCTTGACTTGCGTAAAAGATAACAGCAGTCCGAGTTATCCGGCAACATGTAACAACGCCGGGTACTGTCAAATTCTTGTTTCCGTCAAAAGGTTGAAATTTTGACTTTTACCGGGCAACGCCGAGTACTTTGAAAATTTTGAAGATGTTGACTGTATTGAAGAATGTTAATTTCTTGAAGGATGCTGATGAATTCTTGTTGAAAATGAAGTGGGTAAGGGACCCCGTGTTTGCTAGTACCAGAATCAAACCAGCTTATGGCCACCAAATGATGCGTGATGCCATATGATGATGGATGGCATCCGCATGTCTGGTTTTGTGTAGTGTGTAGATGTGTTCAGTCAAAACAATGTTCATGCAACAATAACAGGGCAATCCACATAGGACGTCAGTAAACTCACGACGTATAAAGTCAATGAGTCTTGAAACAGCCGTTGACGTTTTTCTTCATTATTTATTGTGGACGCCACAGTGACAAAATGGTTACGCAAATGTGTAGGCACATCAAACAGTCATTATCACAGCAACATTCAATACAGCAATAAACGGTAGACAGCATTACAATGATGAGTCAGATGCATGTTATATTTCAAAGTGCTGTAAATGTAGTCAGATGAACAACTCCATCCTTTCTATAACAGCCAGGAGATAACCAGATGTATGAGATCAGTTCACTCTCCTTAGTTTGACTTCAGCAAGACAGACACGTCTGCCGAAGTATAAATAATGTCCTCAAGAATATCCTCTAGATAATAAAGGTTTTCTAAACCTAGTTCATTTAACAAAGTAGCAAGTAATGGTCCTTGGTACATGCATCAACCGATGCAGTACAATGCAGCGACATGTGAGCTGGGAAAGAACATCTCGTGACGACGACTTTCGCAGACAGGCTATGAATCGAAATCGCTCACGACCCAAAATCAATAGAGTTAATGAAAATGTTAATTTACCTTGCTTTCAAGAAATACAGAAATATCACGCCTCCCGGCATGTGCAAATACACTAGAGGTATTATCCCGAATAAACGAAATATCCATAAGAGGACTACACATCCCTGACAGAACAAAAATAGCGGAGATCCCCTCTTCAACGAGGCATCTCTTTCGCCATTCCAAATCGCTCACTCCCACTAGTGGTGGGCGGAAACCGATCGACCAAACAACAAGACAAGTCATGCGCAGTCCAGCGCAAAAATGACCACAGCTCAAAAGTTAACTGCATTCGATACTAACGCGAGAAGACAAATGCTTACCGAGAAAAGTGACTATAGATTTCAAGCAGTTGTTCTAGTAGAAAATTCTTTTGTACTTTCTTATTTTGCCTTTGTGCCCTATATTGTTATATATTAATTTAGATATTGTATTTAGAAATTCACTACACAGGTCTTGATTCTTCCTTGTGAAATCTAGAACCCAAGTATGTTGGCGGACTGCTTCTCTTGCAATGCCGAGCGATAAATTTTGTTTGGTTATATATCGTCCGATTCGCCGTTGGCGATTTTTCCGGTTCGCTTCTGGTGTCATGTGAAATTTCGTTTGTTTTCTTTTAGTCAGACATTCAGTCCTCATTACCGTGCAAAATTTCCTGTAATATTTTGCTATTATCGTTTTCTTGTTTTTCCTCTCCCAGACAATCTGTCTGCGTCGTCTTTTGGGGCACGTGCAGTGTTGTTATCGTCTTTGTATTCTTTACTCCTTTCATGTTGTTATTTATTTTTTCATATTGATCTTCGCCCCGACTTTGTATCTCCGTTACTTCAATATCACTAAGGAAATAACTCCCACACTCCTCCCAACCCCATGGGAACAACATCAAAATTTCAGTATTAAGACCTCCATAACTACCACCTGCCCCATGGGAGAGCTAAATACTCTCCAAAGGAAAATAGCAGCATGTGACATGATTGAAGAACTATACCCCAGAGAAGCATGGATCCAAGTATATACTGATGGATCTGCAACCAGAGCAGTGAAGAACGGAGGCGCAGGAGTTTATGTGGTCTATCCAGACAAAGAAAATGAATCCACCTGTTCACCTACTGGAATATTCTGTTCAAACTATGCTGCTGAAGTACAGGCCATAAGCATTGCTGCAGGAATAATAAATAACACAATAAGCCAATGTCAGCAGGTTGTATTCCTTACCGATGCAATGTCAGTTCTGCAAGCCCTCAACAGTGATAAACTGCCAGAATTAAACAAAGTCCTATGCGAAGTAAATATCAAAAGAAGGGTAGTGCTACAGTGGATACCATCACACTGTGGCATACCAGGAAATGAGAGAGCAGATATGTTAGCAAAAGAGGGAGCAACACAGGAACAAAAAGAACAAACAATCACATTCCAGGAAAAGAAGACCCTTATCAAGGCCATCAGGAAAATTGATCAACAAAGAGACAACTATCAATATCTTGATCGAGCAAAACAGGTGATCCTGTTCCGTATGAGAACAGGACACAACAGACTGAACAGTCACTTATACAGACTGAGATTGGTCCCATCACCCCTATGTACGTGTGGACAGGCAGCACAGACAGCCGAACACATCCTGCAAGACTGCCACATGCTTAGTCAATTGCGAACTGAACATTGGCCCACAGAGACGCACATCCACACAAAGCTGTTTGGGAGTCTTGAAGAACTTTCAACCACAGCAACATACATCCAGAAAACCGGACTTCTTGTGTAGACATTTCTAAACAACAGCGAACGAGAAGAAGAAGAAGAAGACTTCAATATTATCCGTGAAGTCCGACTGACCATCTTTATGTTCTGTTACAAGCCGAAATAATATTGGTAGATTACTGGCCTTGTGTAAACACACCCGAGACTTAGTGTCGATTACCGCGATAGTCTGTTGACCTAATGTCTCCTTGTTGTGAAAGCATTTCAGGTAAATGTTGTTGCGTTTACAGGGCTCACGCCGAGCGCTGTCTATTGTTATGTAAACATTCCCTGTAAAATTGGTGGATATCCCATGACTGTTGACAAACGATGTCTGTGCAGACAATGAGTAGAGACAACCGACTGCCTTCTCATTCAGTGAGAAAGTTACCGACAAAATATTGGCAATCGGTCTTAGGAATTGAAATGCCGACTTAATCGCGTCCCGTGACAGGGTGATCAGTTCCTTTCCTCACTATCTTAGCTTTTCCTAACTCTATAGCTGTGTCAGTTACCCATTTACAGCTGGGTAGACTGGACAGTGATGCTACCAGATTTGGAACCCAGTAACTTTGTCTCGAAAAGCAAGTTGTCAAACAACTTTTCCACTCGATGCTTGTCGGATCGTACGCTTGCGTACCCACTGAAGAGATTAGGTTGTAGTTTATCTCCCCTAAAATTTGCGTACTTTAACACAATACGACAGAGTTTAAAAAAAAGTTAAAGGATCCCGTTACACGCCCATTGAGGCATATTGGGAATATGGTGTTAGGCCCATATTTTCTTGACCATCGGTACACTAGGGGTGATGTGGTCAGCATCACGAGGGCCGCCTTAACCTTCCCAGTGTTGCTCTGGTACCCAATTGGGGCTGGGTCGACCCAGGAGCCGTTTGCGGCCTAAAAAAATCCCACCTCATACGGGGACCGAACCATAGACCACTGAGCTAGGAAGCCAGTGCACTAACCACAATGCTACCGCGGCTCCCTAATACGACAGAGTGCATGCTATTAAACCAGGTGAATGAAAAATATTAGGAGATGCTGCATGGAAATGTATCGAAATCATCACTGCTTGTGCGAGCTGGCTTTAAAAAAAAACATTTAACCCCATGTCAGCAGTGTCGTTATTCATCTATCATTATCTTTTTCTTCAACTTCTGGAGATGGACAAGACAGCCCAATATAAAAATCGATGGACAGCAACCAATTCTGCCCTTTTTTCCTGATTGAACGCAGTCATTCACCCTTTAGCTACCCAAGGAAGATAGGCTGTTAACTCTCATACCCTGGATATTCCAGAACAATGACTGCCTGGTAACGCCATCAGCAAGTTTCCTCAATGTTTGTCACATCCATCTCCTGTACATTTTCCTCATCTCACGTTCTACTGCCACTTGTCTGGTTCTTGGCATCAGCTCCACACTCGTGATCTTGAGATAAGAAACATTTGGGGTACCAAATTCATACCACAAATTGTTCCGCTTCTGTGCTGAATGATCTGGATCACGTGACAGGTATTAACCTATTTTTCTGGAGTAAACAACTAGAATTATTTTTATCCAGAAAAATATTATCAATTTTGGATGACGTTATTTGTTGCTTAATCCAGAATTAATTTCTCAAGGACATACGGCAACAAAGATGCGCATTCACATGTAAATAAGCACACAAACACGTGCCAGCGCCCACACTTTTTTCTCTCCCACACACAACCGCACAATGCGGACTTACTTTCAAATGACAAAAAAAAAACAAAGCGCAGTGTATTAAAATCAGTATAACCATTTAGTTTGCAATGTTCTTAGCTGAGACAAGTAATACACAAATAAGGTGGGAAAACCCGACGTCTGTAAATAGTAAATAAATAATATACAAAGGAATATTTAACTCACTGATGAGGAATAAATAAGTATAAGTGATCTTGCCGCCATGTTGTTACAGCTGATTTCAGTACATCTTTTGTGTATTGTTTTCAATGTTCACTGTGTAGCTCATAGAACAGTTACCAGGTTCTAGGATCCAAGCCTGTTAGCGTCACGCTCCAGTCTACATGCTGTAAAGGGGCATCTGACTTTGCCTTTTTAGTTAGGGTAGGCACAAGTAACGAGGAAGGGAAGTGTCACCACACGTCATACAGCTGGACCTAGTAGAGGGAGATCTCTAACAGTTTATTTCCCTGCCGCAGTATCTGCAATCGGACGATATTTACCTTTATGTCACTTATGCAAAAGACTTTACCAAGAGCTTCTCGAGTTCTTCGTTTATTCTGTCTCTTAAGGTGATACATGCAGCTTCCCCCATCTCCACCCCCTCCGTATTACGTTGCAATTTCCTTTTCCTAAAGCCCCGAACATTTTGTCAACAACTGACACACTTCATCAAACTTGCACAATTCTAAGACCACAGCATTTATGATAATAGAGTAAGTAACCCGCCAAACAAACAAAACATGACAGAAACGAATTCTGTTGTGTTCTTTCTGCTATATGACGGCATTATTTCTCCAGTTTTCATTTCATTCCTTACCACCCCATTTCAACTTCAATGGATTGTTGTAGTCAAGCTTATTATGACTCATGGCCAATGCACCATCACCAAATTAAAAGGCATGCGTGTTCTGTTAATGGAAGTTCCATTTAGCTTTCACGTTACAGTGCGTGCCGTTTCCGTACTTTCCCGAACATGCACCATGAAAATATTCCAAGACATGCTTGTTCTGTTGATGGGGGTTATATTTAGTTTTTATGAAGCAGTGCGCGCATTTCCGTACTTTCCCAACAAGGTTGGGTAAGACAGTTTCAGTGTTCGTTACGTATGTTTCATTAAGAGGACTCTGTATAAAAGAATTATTTGCATTGCAATCGTAAGACATGGATGCGAGTCATGGACAATGACTACAACTCACAAAAACCAGATCCAAACCTCAGAAATGAAGTATCTGAGGAAGGTGGTTGAAGTAACAAGAAGAGACATGGTCCGCAACAAAAATAATATTCAAAGGAAAAAAGGGGGGGGGGGGGGGGGGAAAAGGGCCTGGAGTTTCAAGTTAGATATTTAATTGACTTTCACTTGCCATAAGTCTTATGTATGTAAGAACATCATCAGACCTTCACCTTCCCAATTACTATATATTAACTTTTGTTCTTGTTAAATACCCTTTGACTATATTATGCAATTCCCTAGGTCTGTCTATTCTTAACACCTCTTCTATATTTATAGGTAAATTTGATGCATGTAGAAAATATAATATTGAGATTCTCATTTGCTCATACCTCTTACATTTTAACAAGAAATATTCTATATTATTGTCTTGAAGACATCCTGCACATTAAGGTTCATCTATTCTGAAAAATCCTTTTTCTGAGCTGTAGTCTGTGATGTTTTTTATTACTGGGAATTTTCAATTCCCTAGATATCTGACATTTTCTTGTTAGAGCCTTGAACATCTTACATGCATGTCTTCCTTTCAGATTTTTATCCCACTCTGCTTTACCTTCATCTGTTATTATTTCTCTAATTAAGCTTTTAATCTCTGATTTACCCATCCCAACATTTATTAGATTTTTATCAGATCTACCTTTCTTGGCTTCTGTCACAGAATGAATTGGGGCTACCCCTTCTTCTTCAAAATCTCTATTTCACTACGGCAGTAATCAGTAAATTTTTGGTAAGGATTTTATTGTGTGCTTTCAATTGTCGCACTTTCTTTCTTTCTTTCTATCTCTGCTAAGTAGCAGATATCTGATATTGTCAAATCATTTTGACACTCATTGTAGGTGATAATAATCACATTTTGCTTGATGCGGCACAGATTTGCTGAAATTAGAGCAGGTGAAGACTAATGTGTGTTTGCTCAGTTTCGCATGATTCTGTTTTCTCAAGCTGGGCCGGGTGATAAAATTACTCGCTTGTAGTCGGTTCTCGTTTGCTCAGGCAACAGATAACAAGATTACCCGTCTGTGCGACACATTTGGCACGGACACGTATGATATAATCATTTCCTGTCCACGACATTACGTTGTAAGAAAGTAATAAGTGTTACATCTGACACACGTCGTCGTATGAGTTTAACGACATGTTTGTGAGCTCGTACACCGGGCAATCGGATGTTTACAGCCAATTTTCAGAAAAGTATTGTTCGAAATTTTGCACTAGATGAGTCATGCAAAATATTCAAATCATATTGGCTGATCATTTGAGCTCCATAACAAACAGAGCGGGGGTAGGACAGTTAATATAACGTGGCGTTTGTTTAGTGTTCCTTCACAGTGAAAATTTACTCTGAGGAATCGCTTGCCAAGAACAACCAGACTTGCAAGAAAAAATATCAGGATTTCCATTTATCAGACCGAACTTTTATTGGAACACCTTGTAAGATGTAATACAGCCCAGGAAATCCATTTTTATAAGGAACCGGACTCTGAGGAAACTGAACATACAAAGTCAAAGAGGGAGTTTTAGTGCTAAATTAACGACCCCGAGTACACGTGTAAGAGGCCTAACCCAGTGCCTTAACTTATTCATTGGAGCAAAAACGTCTGTGAGCCAAGATTGGCTTAAGTTGTGATTTTACATTCTATATTTCATTACTAACATGTGAACCAAAATATATGTATATATTACTATGTGAATTTTAATGTGTGAAAAGTGCTAGGAATGTCAAAGTCATTTGAGGCTGGCAACCTCCAGCATAAAGAATGATGATTTCACGAACCACCACTGCAAGGGACTGGTGACTGCTTTATTGCTAATTTATTAAAGAGAACTAAACGCATAAATAGTCCCAGGTTCCATATGGAGCAGAGAGGGAAAGATGAAAGAAATTATGTACATTCTAAGTATAATATCTACATTTTCAATCAGTGTAAATGTAAACGAAAACATATTCACTTTAAAATTAATGGAAGTTTCAAACTTTTCAATCAGTGTAAATATAAAGGAAATTATATTCAATTCATATTGTAAACACTTTTCAAACAGTGGAAATGTAAATGTTAACACATTCTATCTGTATTATTAACCTTTTCATTTCAATATAAAATCAATATACATAACTGTTCAATTTAAATGTAAAGAAAGGTTTCTCTCGAGAGCTTAAGTTTAATATTCATCGAGAGTAATTCTGAGTTAAATGAGATGGTGAAATAGAAATAGGGGGTGGGGGCACATAACTATGTGTCGGACAACGCAATACTTAGAAGAGCGTTTCGCTTCTATTCTTTCATCATAGTTATTGGTGGTACCAGCAGAACGTACTATCTCTGGAACCAAGTGAAGGTAGAAGTGGACTGACGTTGTGCGGGACGCCATCGTAAGAGGATCTTTTAGACAGATGCAGGACCAGCTTGGCCGTTACTCCTTGACGTTCTGGGAACGTGCGGCGCCTTTAACATTGACCAGCGACGAGCGTGAGCAGTGTAACAAGCCTAAGCTTTAAGACGAAGGACCAACGTGGTAGACTTTCCTTGACATTTCTGGGAAACGAGCTACCCCCGACAACCTTGATCAGGGACGAGCGTGAGCAGAGTGAAAAGAACCAACCCATAAGAAGGAGCAGAACCGTCATTGGCAGCTAAGTTCAATCTATATGCTGTCACTTGAACTTCTCTTTTTTATAATTTACACCTCATCACAACCGTGATGATAACTTTTGTCTTGATCCATAACTATTCAAATTTTTAAACTGTTAAACCTAAAGTGATTATTAAACTTTTTTTATTTGTAATTTTACAAATTTGACTTCGATTTAATCAATTTAAATTTACTGCATGTTTGTCTCAGTCAATTTACTACACACACTCTAAACTGAGCTATACCGGAATAATAAGAATTCCACTGAGTAAATAGAGGTGGGGGCTTAAACGAGCTAACATAAACCATTGCTTAATCTTTCACAAAAGTTTTCGGCAAATTCTAGAATTAACGTGCTCATTCAAAGGCAGCATTGTTTTCGCTTATCTGAATATCTTGTGAATAGTCCTTTGTGGTAGAAGCGTCATTAACCTTCTATCTACATATCTGCCAAGAGTAATTTTGTGCGAAGGTAGACACCTTTGAAGCCCATATTAGATACTCTTGAGTTTTGGCCACTGTTGGACCACTACTGCAAAGCAGGGGAGGCAATACCGTCACAGGTTCTTTATCTGCCTTTTCCTTTTCCCTCTATGCCAACATGTCAAGGTATCCAAGCTATTAAGACTGCATATCTTCTGGAATGTAAGTATGTAGCAGCCAGAAATATCTCTTCTGCTATATAGGTCTATTGAATTCTCGTAAATTTCTTAGTGCTTGAATTGTTGTAAGAGAGTCTGTTAAAATTGTTAGTTTCTTGGGAGGGTAATTATAGTGCTTTTCTGTAATGAAAATGGATGTATATTCCGTGACACTATACTCTTTTGTCATTTTTCATATTGGAATAAATATTCCTATCACAAATTTGCCATCCTATCCTTTGGATCCATCTAAGTATACAGTAATGCTTTGATATTTGTTATATATATTTTGGGCTGTGTTTTTAATATTTTAATATTTTTTGCTTTCTTAAGTATTTCTGCTAGGTGGTAGTCTGTGTCTGGTTTCTTGATCTCCCGGGGAGGAACCACTGGCTTGTATTCACAACTGTTATTAATTGATGTAATTAAAGTACCCAGGTGGACAATTTCCTCTATACACTTCCATCCTATAGTGTATCTATTGGTATTCATTCGATTGACCTGAGTTGCTGTTTACATTTGGTGAAAGCTGTATATGCTGGGTGAGATTTATTTAATATAACTTTGTTAGTGTAATTTAGTCTTAACTCCTTTTTCCGTAATTCCAAGGGTAGAATTCCTAAGGCCACTTCTAGAGCCCCCATTGATGTTATCTGATTGCACCTGCTATTGTACATAAATTTTGATACTGAATTCTGTCTACTTTAATCTTGTTAATGTGTGCAGCAGAGTCATATATTATACTTCCATAATCTATTTTTCCTCTAATAAAAGATTTATAAAAAGTGAGCATTGTCTTAGTGCTTGCACCCCATCCAATACATTTCAAACATGTTAACAAGTTAGTCAATCATCTGCAA